>JARFOD010024567.1:0-10839 GCA_031763545.1 Mopalia muscosa
AAAATCTTTGTTGTCTATCGAACCATACTCAATTTTTCATAAAGCATCGAAAAACTCTGCGGTCAACTTTTAAAACTGGGGCCTCCTCTTTATCCTCAAAACTTTACTCTTGAAAATGGAACAATATGAAATGTAAACGTTGAAAAGTTTTCGAGAAATAAGCAAGTGTTAAATGTAAACTCTGCGAATACCCGAATCTTCTGAAATACATACATGTAAAGATGTACCATCAATTCAGTTACCATTTGTGACCCGTTAAAGCCAAATGAGTCACTTGGGGGAAATCTCACATTTGTCATTATCTATATAGTGGTAATCTACATTATTTTTATAGATGTGCTATCAATCCAGTTGCCATTTGATCAGGACTATCAATAACAGATTGTTATAACATATTGCATGACGTGAAGACACGAACCACATTACTATTGTGGTCACTGAAACGTTCCCTTCCTGTGATAATAACATTAATCTACCACACCATAGCAAAGATGACACTAAAATAACCACCGAAAAACAGAAAGGCCCAAATTGAACTTTATGCTATTATTATTAAGAATATTTTTTTTGTAATTATAATTGAGATTTAAATCTTTCTGTATCATAAACTTTGAAATCTTACTGTCTAAAAAATTAATCCAATTCTCTTTAATATTTACTTGGTAAACTCTGTAAAACATTATGATTACTTCGTATTATCACAATGTATTATCGACATTAGCTCCACAACAGAGTGACATAATTGGTAAAAAATGGTCCTCGTGTACAGGCTGTTTGGATCCCTGGGAATTCCATTTGTAAGCATTGTTTATTTGTTGTTTTCAAAAAGGTTAGATTATTTAACAGATAGCATATTCAGTCCTTGAAAAGCTCATTCGTATAACATTTCGCTGCTATGTTGTCGGATCAAAACTATGGTCTCATTTTTATGCCAGCGCAACTCTCTCTTGTTGCGTAGATCATAGTGAATTCTCCAGTAATTCAAAGTGTTTTCGGAGTTATGAGGACAATTATTGTGATTAAACAACCTACGAATTAAGGAAACGACCCCTGCAATTAATTGAAAGAGTTCCTCGACTTCAAAGAGATCAGGTCTTTGTTGTCTTCTGAGCTGGTTCACGCTATCAAGGCATATGAATGTGCAGCTTTAGTCCGCTTTCATAAACCTTTGGGTTTTACACATGAACGGAATAGGTTCAACCATAACAAAGTTCTAATCAATATTTCACTACTCAATAACCTTGTGGTTTTTTTATTATTTAATTCACCATCGCGGGAAAAAATATTGGAAGTTTTATAATCAGCCCGACTAACGGCTGTAGAAAATGTCAATATTGTACCACCAATGTCCAAACCACTCGTCCATGTTGAGGAATACCTATATCACAATACCTTCTGCGTTCTATCCACAAGAGTTATTTTTTTATTTAAGCATGTTAAAATCACACCAATACACATTGTTATGTATATATGTCTATATTAACACTTGAAAAAAACATATAATGAAAAAATTCCATCAGAGATTTTGTATTTAAAATACCGCCCAGGGAGTCGGAGTGGAAATTGTCTGGAACAAAAACATCAATGATTTTCTACGATGGACTATACAGTTAGATTGAAGGAATAAAAACTTACAAGTATGACATTTTTAGAAAACAAGATCATACATTTTTATGTTAGCTATTAAATCATTCCATCACGTTCAAATTTGTTGTGGTATTGTGCTCATCCACCCCTGAGTGGGAAAACACAACTGTTAAAAATGGAAATGGGCAGATCTGTGGTTAAGCCCCTGATATAAAGCTTAAAAGGTTGGATGGTCGTAGCGAATTGACGCCCTTCTAACATAAAAAAATGAACCCCTACCATAGATCTTGGAGCAAAAAGACTTTGCGAATTGAGCCTGTAGCTGCCTGGCAAAGGGTAGGAACAAACATTAATGTCCAAAAAGGATATCAAATAGTCTCGACGTTTGTATTGACGAACAGTGTGTTAATCCAGTAGCACTTACTTTTCAAGAATTTAAATTGTGATTTTGCATTATCGATCTCGCAGCACTCGCTACTTGCTCTCATCTGTTTGACATTTTTTTTACAGAATAGTCGTATTGACTCACTCTTCTCACATGAAGGCCTAGTCTTATAATTAATGGCTCGCTAACATTTCTGTTTAGCAGTTTAAACATATATAACATATATAAGTCCAAGATATTCTGCCAGCACACAACGCACCGTCTCTTGGGTCCCGCTAAAAACCGCCTAAAGTATTTTCGGTATTGCTAATTACATCCTCTCAACAAAACACTTTCGGATTTTATTTTTACTTTAAAAATAGCCAAGCCTTTAACTTATCCTTCCCACAAAGGCATGCATTGGCAGGCTTTCTGTCATTATGTCTTTGATTTGTGTTTAATGTTGAATTAAAGCCCAAGTCATTAACTTACAGGTATAAGACGACTGCATTGCCAGAATAAATGATGCTGATTATAAAATTATTAGCGTTTTCCAGTCCTCTTTAGACAGAGTCTGATTTACTCTACAACTGTGTGGTTCTCATTTGCATTAATAATCAACAACTTTATATGTACCGACGCATACGAAAACGGGCAGGATCCAAAGTTTAAGATGTTTGTCTGAGGTAAGAGTTTATTATATTACGCTTGTTCCAAAATGGCCATCAATCTGATCGATTTTCTTAAGCAAAGGATCAGGAACAATGATACTGGTAGTGTTGATTTTCGTAATCTTTTATGTTTAGCCAAGTGTCAGTCAGCAACAGCCGAGCATACATGCTAAACCGGGTTCAGGCACCAGTGATGAATCGCAAACATCAGCCCAGGAAAGTAAAGCAAGTGACATCATAGACCTAACGGTCCCTTTTTTTGATTGCTCGATCTATAGTGTAAAACAACAAGCGCCTGCGAGAAAGTTTTCGCGGTGAAATAGTTGGGTTCGCGCGAATTAATTTACCTACTGGAAAACAAGCTTAAAACAAAATGCGCTGGGAAGAATAATTTTCGCAGTTAATTATTATTCTTAAATTTCCTAAGCCGATTTATTTCGGATAGTGGAAACCGTCCTTAGTAATGATATCAGGAAAAAGGTGCCAAATTTCCCCTGACGCGTGCATGCACGAACAGGACCGAAAGTTCTATGGACCATTCCACAAGTCCGCAACTCCACAATTTGTCATTTTAAGAATGATTAAAATCAGTTCTCATTGATACAGGCTTGATGTTGAGGCGGAACTTTAAATAAAATTCTCCGAATCCCGTGATACCATCTCTGATGAATAATTAAAGTTAGGAGTCTCTTTTTATTATAGTTTTCAAATACAACCAAAGCAATTTTCTATTAACTATATTTCCAACAGCTACTTCATCTCAATACAGACATTAAATCATCTTGCAACTGGTTTTGTATTAGGATGGGTCCACAAAGCAGGAACATAAAGAATATAATTCTGGGTAGTTTCGGGTTCAGTGAGTTATACCATAGACAAAAAAAGAAGATTTTTTTTGCGTGTGATGCCGTTCAAATGTTTTTCAATATACTTGTTTGATTTTTCCAATCTATTTGAGTTTTACGGTAAGGGTAAACGGAAGAATCAGACAAAATTGTAAACACAAAGTAACATTTACACACAATTCCTGTGTTCATCAGCTTGACTAGGCTCGTCGGTGTAAACAGCGCCCAGAACAAACTCACAGTACACCCGTATAATTATATATTTCGGCACAATGTTAATTGTACAACTACAATCTACATCATTGTGTTCACGATCTATCTACATATACGCTCCCAAAAAATTAAAACACCATCACAAACAAAATTTAAAACATGAATTCTTCCAAACATTTGCGTCATTGAAACATAATAACATGATTGTGTTATAATGTAAATATCCGATAATTTAATTTAACCACCTGATATTGGATGTTGGTCACACGTCACTTTTGGGTCAGTCTTTGTGTAACGCTGCACGAAAGAAGGCGTATGTGAAACTTAGGGTAGATGCACGTGCGAATCATGCCTAATCATTAACCTAGTGTAATTGGGATAAAAAAACACGTAGCCGTTTAATTGAATTAAACCACAGGAGCACGATTTCCAGGCTCTTACAACGGTACCAGCAATCCGGTTCAACAGCTGACTGTCGTCGACTTGAGTCACAACAGTAGCCCAAGAGAAACCGGACGATAACAGCAACGGAAACTGCATCAAATGTCCCAGGTTTCCGGAGAATAGACAGTCAGACAGACAGTCAGAAACCGTCTCTGTCAAAATGGCTTTCGCACCAGACGTCCTTACTTTGGTGTAGTACTGAGACAACAGCATCGACGTGCAAAGGTCCGATAGTGCAACAGCTTAAGGGACTGGAACCTACGAAACTGAAGACGAGTCTGCTTTAGCGATTAATCCATATTCAAACTGCAGAGAAGAGATGATTGTACACGTGTCTACATACGCCGAAATGAGAGGTTTGCAAGGAACTGCGACGTTGAGTGGTGTCAAGTGGCCTCGATACGGAGATTAGATTTTGACACCAAACATGCTGTACATAATGGACCTCCGTAGAGAAATTTTTCCGCACAACGCTCGGCCCCACACAGCTCGTGCTACTCTTGCTTTTCTAAATAACCAGAACGTAACAGTGTTGACCTGCCCGTCCAAATCTCCAGATTTGAACCTAATAGAACATTTGTGGGATGATTTGGATGGACGCATGCACAGTCGATATCCAGCGCCGCAACATCTGCTAGAACTGCAGCAGACTCTTGAGTAAGAATGAAGGAGAATTCCGCAAAACCGTATTCGTCGATTGATCATGTATATGCCGAAACGCGTCCGTGCTCTGTTACAGGTTAATGGTGGGCACAACAGATATTTACCTTGCATTGACGTCATCTGGGCGCTTTGGACTTTAATTTAAAATGCTGTTGAAAATTCTTATTTGGATAAAAAAAAATTAATGAATAAAATTCATAGTTTTTTAAATGTAATTTGATATTAAATTGTAACTGTTCCACTCCAGTGGCATGTTGAAGCTGGGATACCATCGGCTTCTCTAACTTTTCAACCCACAGACGTTGTCATAAGCCACATGTCCGTGCAGATACAAGCACGGTTTACAAAAGTGAGTTCATAACATAACGCAGCAAATTACATAATTTGTGGTAATGATAAACGGTACACCAGATATGATAAAACAAGCTCAAACCGACGTTAATTGGATTGCCTTATAAATATCACTAAATACAAAAAACTAATCCATATCCATATTTTTGCAGAAGTCCAGACAGTTTATCTCATTACTATCTGTAATGTGGCTCAGGAGATTCCAAAAATGATATTGGCTGAAGATTCGGGTGAATAAATATTCGTAAGTCATTCAGTACAGTAATATACAACAATCAGTAAACATTTCCATCAAGTACGACTGGCTTATTTAAGAAAGGTTATGTAAAGGGTTTTGAAACTATTTCGTTGCTTTATAATAGAGTTCGGTTGAAAAGTATCGCCTCCAATTTCTCACTTCTCGAGACAAGTCCGGTCACGAAGTGAAAGTGTTCCTCAAACTTGTCACACTGGCTCCATACTGCTGATCAAATAAGGAGGCGATAACTCTCCCATTTCCAGTGATCAAAGGTTGCGTTTTGTTGTGGTGTGATACATCCCTCAGCCGTAGGCGGATCAGTGAAATCGTTAAACTATGAGTTATACGAAGTATATGGTAAACAATTAACATCGCTGTTGAAGAAGACAACCATGAGTCAATTTAAACAGTGCACTTGTTTGAAAAGAAGATTATCATTCAGGCTTTATGAAGATATTACAGAAGATACAAAGCAGAGAAAGAAAAAAAAATTATGAGTTGGATTAGTTTATCTCGAGCCCATGTCCAGACGGTGGTGGCGATTGTTTACTTGCGTTTCCCATCCTTATACTAGGGATTGATTAACGCTGCACTAGGCAGCACTTTTATATAGTAAAATAACTCTTATGCTGAGATATAACGAAATATCTGTAGACAGGATCTTTGATATGATAACATATGCATTCAACTTAAATACTATTTTATGATTAAATGTATGTATTAAAATGTTTTACTCTAATTCAAAATAGTAAAATTACATTACAAAATCAGATCCTTGGTTAATTGTGAAAAGCACCCCTTTGGGTCGGTGGGCTGATAGTAACCCAAACCCTACTACAAACCGTAAACATGTCACTTAGTCTAACACTAAAGGCAACACTTGTATAAACCTTTAACCTACCCCCATACCAAGCACTAACCATAAATCTTAACCCTGCACTAAACCTGATGTCATATCTTACATGACGGACATACCGATTCATTTCAGACTCCAATGCACGTACTACTGACGCCAGACTACATAATTTGTTTGTGGCACACAGCAATATATGACTATTCAACACAACGATTACCCACGAGCGAGGCTCCCACAGACAGGGAAGTGGTCCATACAGCATAACACAATCTGATAAACTGACGCTTATGGACATGCAGATTTAATTTGTACTGAGTATCGCAGAGATGGACAGTAAGGTGTTTATTTTAAAATATGAGAGGGTGATTATAAGTAAATGTAAGACAATAGGCACAGTTTACATTTCAACGAAATTGTTGACCGGGTAGCGGTTAGTATTGGATGATAGCAAGGCGATATTAATTAAGATGGGCGTATCAATGCTGTTGTGAGCAGTGTACGATTAGTATAACGATACCAGACGACAGTAAAATCGACACCCAGCGGTTTACAATTAGTCCCAGTAAAAATCGCAATGCTTGTCACCTCAATATTTGCTGGGATTTTTTAATGTTTGTTTGTTTATTCACCAAATAAGGAATATTTAAATAACACATGCTGTATGGTTATAAATAAATTGGTTAACTTAAATTCAATATGACTTGTCAACCAAACTGAAATTGTATTAATCAATAGGAGAATAGTACGAACCTGTACAGATTGACTCATTAGTGGGTTTTCTGTGATATTTCACAAATGTAACAGCTGTAACGTTTTAAATGCCAGACACAATAAACGCCCTGCACCATTTTTCTTTCCGCTAATTCGCCAGATTTCCCAGATGAGCTCTATATTAATTTGTGGTAATGACTAACACTTATTATGCAGCTGTATACAATTGCACCAGATGTTCGAGAATAATGCAAAAAATGATCGGACCTAATTAAGTTACCTTATCAATGTCAATGAATAAAACTGTATCCCGGCCAATGTGGGGACTGTATTAAAGTAGGAATGACGAAGTCTATACAGAAACTGATATAAAGTTAATTTGTTTTCAGATAGAGTAGGGTCGTTGAGTACAAAATATAGACCGGCAAGTCGAGATATTTGCCACATGGATACCTGTTGAGATACAAACTTAACTTTTGAAGCCATACTCAATTTTTTTTTAAACGCTCGAATTGTACACAAGTTTTTATACAAGTGTACGGGTATGACGACTGTTTATTTTTACCTCAGTCTTATACAACAATCTGCACAAGTCAGGCAATTCGGCTCAAAATGTATGGAGTTAATTCAATTGCATTATGAATCTAAATGAAATAGAATACATGTGACAAGACCTCACAAAACCCCAAAACATAAGTAGAGCAGTATACCAAAATTTCCTCATTATTTGCATGATAGATTAGACCAATTATCTTGTCTATAATTGTTCCTGTCAGGATATATCATCGGATCATTGAGTACAGAAATTAACATTAGACAATAGTTAACTTGGGCAGAGAGCCACAATGGACGCATACTTTTTATGCATTTTTATTTCAATAACTATAGTTTTTTAGTCTAATCTTTCCCAAATGAAATGCCTAAAGATGTTTTATAGAAACGATTAATATTCTGTTTATTTTTCCTTATGTACCGGTATCTCAATCAAATCATGAAACATTTATCAAAACATAAACCTACTGCTCAACTGGAAGCAGCGTTAAGGTCTTGCTGGACCCTTGGCTCCACTTTGATGATTGTTTGTAAGTATATTTTCACACAGAATAAAAGACGGAATATTATTTTGTATGTTTTTATGGAAAGCTCGGGTACTCAGGATCACAAATATGTACCTTTGGTAAATCCAAGAAAAACGTTAAAATTTATTGTAGTTTGCATATCAGTAAAAAAAATGGTCGTATATCTTTCAGACTGTCTTTGCATAACACCAAAAAAAGTGGTTTATTTCGTAGAATATCACTTGAATTGAAAAGATATGCCCCATTTTATTTTAAACTGGAGTTCTTTGTCCACTGAAAGCGTTCGTAGCAAATCTTCTTTGTCTATCGAACCATACACAATTGTATAAAAAATATATATCTTTCATAAAGCATCGAAACACTCCAGGGCGAATTTTTTAAATGGAGCGCCCCTTTTATCTTGAAAATGGAACAATGTGAAATGTAAACGTTAAATAGTTTTCGAGAAGTAAGCAAGTGTTAAATGTAAACTCTGCGAATACCCGAATCTTCAGCAATATATAGATGTGATATCAATCCATGCAGTTTCCATTTGTGACCCGTTAAAGCCAAAGAGTCACTTTGTTGGAAATCTCTCATTTGTCATTATCTATATAGTGGTAATCTTTTGTCTTTCCATAGGTCCCAAAAGTTTAACAATCGGAAACCCCGTGTCGATATGTAGACTAGAATATTTTTAATTTTGGGATGAAAACAGGCCAAAACAGGCCATTGTTTCACTAAATTAGCACGGATTTACGTAGACTTGCCTCACTAAATCATACATATCTATGATTACATGCATTTAATCACCAGTTTGAGTAATTATTTGTTTAGAAAACATTATAAAGAAAGGATATATGATAAAAAAAAAAACTTAACATTTCACACATTTTAAGCTTGTATCGCCTGGAGCGTCATTTATAGGTTTGCCACTTCCGACTCATTTGGCTATAACGGGTCACATATGACGGCGGTAAATCCAAAACACATCGCCACACTAACACAAACATAACATGTGAAGTGTTTAGCTCTGTTGGAAGATTAATGTTCACTCGGTGCTAAGTAAAGCAGTATGTCTATATCATAACGGTAGCCGAAATTCTTAGTAATCATTTAAATGTACTCCTGACAAAAGTTAGGATTATCCGCATCAACATATATTGAACGTTTAGAATGTAGTGACGAAAACTATCCACCGATTAATGCTAAAATATATATTTAGTACTGTTGTTATACAGCTACTGAATTATCGTTTTATTGTGTAAACAAACTGTATCAATTTACCTTTTAGCGTGAAACTGTTATAAGTAATTTAGGTTCAGTACACATACCATTTTTTGTGAGTAATGAGCATGAATATGAAACGTAGTCTTTCTGTTGAACAGAGGGCGTCATGTTTGACCACTTTAGATTGTGTACATTTTGTCCAGAGTTACTTCCCATTACGGTACCCGTACTTTAACCTAAGGCTTTGAAGAAGGACCCAGAGACACATACTCAAATAAATAGCAAAAACTACATGATTGACATGTTTGGCCGTAAAAATTTCATCTCAAGGAAAGTTTCCATAGATGTCCAATAGGAGCGGACAGGTCACTGAGTTCATAGGTCAATAAGTATACACACTGATAAGCTGCATAAGATTCCTGTCCTGGAAACTGTTTGTTCTAGAATCCAGTCATATTTTGTAAAGTTAATATAAAATTCCATACACAGTGATGTACATATATTTAACATGGTCAAACTATTAATACATGCATAATACATAAAATACATACATTTATATTAGTACATTGGGTATAGGTTCGGGACACCTTTTAATCCGCCATTTGCAATTCTTATAATAGTAGCGCTTTGCAAAATTGTAAACCTTGTCATGTTGCGGTGCTCTTTCTAAAAAAGAATCCGATTCGTATGTGTAATTATCTTCAAATGGGAGAGATCTAACATTTTTAATGAAATAAGAAAGTCTACCGGTTCTAGAGTTAAAATCACCGGCTAGGATAACAGTACCTTTGCCTTCACAAGTATCTATATCATTGTGTAATGATGTGAATATATCACAATTATAAATGTCATACACTGGTGAATTTTCGGGTGGAAGATAGCAAGCACAGAAGTACACATCTAAATTTGTTTCAAAAAGGTTTTGTTTTATTTAATCCAAATAGTAAACTCATCTTGTTTGGCACAACTTATACCAGGACTCCATTCCGACTTATAATTTCTCCACTGTTACTTTTTGCTCGTCTGTGTTTGAATTCTCTTTAAGAGTGAAATTATTTATAACCATCAAGTTGTAAATGATTTGAATCAGAGGTCCATGTCTCAGTGAATATTAGAATGTCATTGTTTTCAATAAGATTGCTGATTTGATTGTCTGATTTGAAATCGCCACAAAGTCCCTCTATAATACCCAATTTACTGCGATCGTTTTGTCGGTCATTGTCATAAGCAATCTTCGATTGTTGAATGAAGTGCTAGACAATAGGTACAAGCTCGCAGCAGACAGGCTCACGTGATATAAATGTACCGGTACCTAATATTCAATAGGATGTATTGTATACCAAAGCACGACCAGTTTAGCACAATGTATAGGGTTAATTCCTCTTAGCCCTAGTTGAAAATCGATAGGTCGCTATGGCCGCCCTCAAAAAAACTATTTCTGATATTTCTAGATACACTGAAACCATTGATTAGTATTTCACCTACTTGCATTATTTCTTTTTTGACGGTTTTCAACCTTATTATTTGCAAAGGGAGATAACTTATACGTGTCAACTCGGGCAAGAAACTCAAATAAAATTTTATTTAAGCGTCAGAAAAGAAAAAAAG
>JARFOD010024589.1:0-10838 GCA_031763545.1 Mopalia muscosa
AACAATTTCCTGGTCGTCACAGTATTTACGTTTTACGCTCAATAAGATAGCTTTGTGGAACAATTTCCTGGTCGTCACAGTATTTACGTTTTACGCTCATTAAGATAGCTTTGTGGAACAATTTCCTGGTTGTCATAGTATTTACGTTTCACGCTCGCTAAGATAGCTTTGTGGAACAATGTCCTGGTCGTCATAGTATTTACGTTTTACGCTGGCTAAGATAGCTTTGTGAAACAATATCCTGTTTGTCACAGTATTTACGTTTCACGCTCGCTAAGATAGCTTTGTGAAACAATATCCTGGTCTCACAGTATTTACTGTTTTACGCTCAATTAGATAGCTTTGTGGAACAATTTCCTGGTTGTCACAGCATTTACGTTTTAGACTGGCTAAGATAGCTTTGTGAAACAATGTCCTGGTCGTCACAGCATTTACGTTTTACGCTGGCTAAGATAGCTTTGTGGAACTATGTCCTGGTCTTCATAGTGTCACATAGGAAATGATGTCCAGTCCGAATGTTACGTGACACAAACTGTATTCTTTTAGTAATAAGGGTAAAGATTAATGAAGATGAAGATGAAAGAATAAAACAATATTTAAAAAAAAAAAACCCCTAACCAAACACACCGAACAACCACCCGAACTTCATTGCACTGTGTCGATTGAGGCGGCAAATATGGCGAGTGTTTGCGGTTGTCATTTATTTTCCAAGCATCCGAACGACTTTTCCACGCTGCAACTATCGCATGTGCTCTCAATTAAGCAAAGTTTTCAGAAAGCGGTGGCGCCCTACACTCTATCGATCGACGCTGCTAACCACTTTAGGGGTCATCTCAAATTATCAAATATAGGGTCATATACTACAATCGACCATTGGTCATTCAACATCATATCTCGTTTATTTGATAAGCACTGCTAGAAGTAAACTTTCAACCGTCACAAAAATCAGTGTCCTGGTTGTCATAGTATTTACGTTTTACGCTGGCTAAGATAGCTTTGTGGAACAATGTCCTGGTCGTCACAGTATATACGTTTTAGGCTCAATAAAATAGCTTTGTGGAACAATGTTCTGGTCGTCATAGTATTTACATTAAGATAGCTTTGTGGAATGGACCCCAGTAATTTGGTTCAACTACAGACAAGCCAAGAGAAGACTTAAATCAACGCTGTCGGTCGACACGCTAACTATATGGCCACGTGGTTGTATGTTCGGCACTAATTTTTAGGCGTTGACTTCTCCGACATTGAAGGGAGGAGAAAGATCGGAACTCTGGATAAAGTAAAAGTATAAGAGCGTACTTTGTACGTTTAGAATAAGTTACATGTAGAGAAGGATAAAGGTCAAAATGTCTTATAAAAGAACAAACTTCAACCACCGGTACACTTCGAAAAGGGCTATAGACATAACATTTTGGGTAAGCAAAGAAAACAATCATGACAAGCTAGTTAAAAAATTCTACTCAAATTGTCCATATCACCACAAGAATTGACAATTCCTTTTTATTTCCATTTATCTAAAAGATGTAGGCCTACATCAAAAAATTGGTAAAGATTTATTTCTAAATTAGACTGAATAAAGAGAATCAATATAATCATGTCAATCTAAGGATTTCCTGTTTCGTAAGCGACGTTTAACGTTCCTTTTATAGACAATGAGGGGGGAGAGTTTATCAATTTAATTCTTTATTTTTTTTAAAATGATGACACAAAATCCAAAGACTATCAATTGGCCTCTTGAAACAAAACCAAAACATAGGTTAAGAATATGACAAAACGTTAATATAACAACAATCATAAGTAATAAATCTTTAACAGTGGTATTGTATCAAGTGCGTACATAAGAACATGAACTCGCCAACGATAGAAATATATACAAATTTAGGTTACTTGTGAACTAGTTAATAAAAGGATTGTAGAATGCTTGACAATAAATAAGTTAGTATACTGCATGCAACTTAGCATATTAAAGATATGACTGGTTGATGTAATGTTACTTTTTTGAAATAATCCCACCTATGTAATCTGGACATAAATCTAAGTGGGGCTTAGAATGGACAACAGGTCTTAACCTTTCTTCTTATTCAGTTATAATTTCTGTAGGTAACATAGGCTGGATAAAGTTCGAAAGAATGTGTTTGACACATGAAGAGCAGGTTTTATCATACATAATAATATGAATCCCATCAAACTTTTTATAACCTTAATATAAAACAAACGTTAGTGTTTAGTATATAGGGCTATCTATTTGGGTATTGGTTACAGAAGTCATTCCTCGTCGAATTAAGACAATTCTATCCAAATCTAGTGTCCTGGGCTCGTTTTACAAAGCGATCGTAGCAAATGTGGATAGTAACTATCATGGCAGCACTGTGTCTCCAACACGGGTCGTCATGGTATTTACGTTTAACATAAGGTAAGATCGGTTTGTGAAACAGGCGACAGTACTATTACCATTGTGGCGTTTCATCAACACAGAGATGGCGTCATTTGCCCTCACGTTTGCAATAACACCTTTGAAATAACGTTTTCAAGTCGTCAGATATAAAATTGCTCTTTCGAAAAATTAGGGAAATGTTCTGATTCACGAATTTATCCTCGATATAAATAATACAAAATAATATTGAATAGAGGGGGATAAATACCATAGTTTTCCCCTATTTCAGGGATTCTCTCGTTCACCACTCACTCGAGCAGTAGCTATGCTATTCATACTTCACTGTGCTAAATCCTCTATATCCAAACATATACGCCGGTGATATAATTTCGACTAAATTCCGAAATGAACATTGGCTTGTCTGCCCGTGTCGATGAAAGAACATTGGATTGGACATAGTAGTGAATGTAGCTGAAATAGATGACTGCAGGGAACACATCTAGCCGCCTCGATGTTACCCCCAATAACGGACTTATTGACTGATCATTTGTAAAAACAACATTTGTGAAGCGATAACTTTGCTGATCTGTACCATGCATAACAAAGGAAGGCCCATCCTGACATCGAGTCTGGTGTTTTCTTTATCCACGGCCAGAGACGGCAAGAGCACGGCTTGATAACACAAGATGAATAAAAACGCTTCTGGGATCTAGTCCATTTTCACAATTTAACGGAAACAAATAATTCCTAATGGCATTCATTCATGCTGTGAACATAGAAACGGCTATCTTTAACTCTTGGCTTCAAATCTATGCTCACTTGATGTAGAAAATTGAGGTTCTTTTCCACTAAAATATCTCCTCATTGACGTCCTTTCTGAATGCTCAAATTTCCTTAAACTACTAAACTCCAAATCAGGAGTTCGGATTAGAAGCTCCATCTCAATCCGCCCAACAATCTGATAATAAACGTTTGGCTCTTTCCCCATTTCGGGCTATCTCACTATCTTACTATTAAGTCCGATGAATCTAACTATAGACAGTATGTTTCGAGATGTGTACAGTTTTCAAGCTGTCACTATTTTAACATACGTTTACTTCCAGCAGAGCATCTATATGTATTGATTTGTTTTGTTGTTAAAATTAAAAAGAACATCACCGCTTGAATTGAAATATTATTACGGTATGAAACGCCAATCAATAATTTTCTTAATAAAGGCAGTAGGGAATCGAGAGATACATCGAGGCGTCAGTCCGATGAGAACGCATTGTTTGGTCTTTGTCGTTCGTTGTCGTTCACAGTGCTTATTGTACAACTAACAAACAACTTTCAGCTAGAAATGTTTACATATGAAATTAGATATTTCTGGGTGGATATTTACCCCGCCAAAGCCTAGCTGACGCCCTGTACTAACACCATCAAGGTATTTACACTCCAGTAATGAAATTATGGAACATTACTCAATCTGTCAGTATATCAAAATTTACCCCCCAAAAAATAAATCACTCAAATTGATGTAACTATCTTATTTTAAATCACATATCAACTAACGAGTTCCATATAATATTGAACTTCGCTTTTTCATATTGATAAATTTGGTGCCTCAGCGCACCATGTTTTGCAAAGCTTTTGGGGGAGGGGGGGGGGGGTCTAAGGCTTAGTGCCTGCATCCAGTACACGACTATTTTTATTCTTGGTGTACCGTTAACCGCTAGTGGATTAAACTTATTATTCTGGGTGTACTGTGTACAGCCAGTGGACTAAACGTTTAATTCTGGGTGTACCGTTTACAGGCAGTGGATTAAACTTTTTTTATTCTGGGTGTACCGTTTACAGCCAGTGGGCTAAACTTTTTTTATTCTGGGTGTACCCTTCACAGCCAGTGGACTAAACTTTTTATATTCTGGGTGTACCATTTACAGGCAGTGGACTAAACTTGTTTATTCTGGGTGTACCGTTTACAGCCAGTGGACTAAACTTTTTTATTATGGATATACCGTTTACAGCCAGTGGTGTAAACTTTTTTATTATGCACGTACCGTTTACAGCCAGTGGACTAAGTTTTTTTTAGTCTGGGTGTACCATTTACAGTCAGTGAATTAAACTTTTTTATTCTGGGTGTACCGTTTACAGCCAGTGGACTAAACCTTTTTATTCTGGGTGTACCGTTTACAGCCCATGGACTAATTTTTTTTATTCCGGGTGTACCATTTACAGCTAGTGGACTAAACTTTTTTTTATTCTGGGTGTACCGTTTACAGCCAGTGGACTAATTTGTTTTATTCTGGGTGTACCGTTCACATCCAGTGGGCTTCTGTTAACAGTATAACTCAAGTTTATTTCAGGCGTCCTGATTTTAGCCACTGGACGAAGTCGGTTAACTGATTTCAGCCTCTGGACGAAGCCGGGGAACTGATTTCAGCCACTGGACGAAGCCGGTTAACTGATTTCAGCCACTGGACGAAGCCGGGGAACTGATTTCAGCCACTGGACGAAGCCGGTTGACTGATTTCAGCCACTGGACGAAGCCGGTTAACTGATTTCAGCCACTGGACGAAGTCGGTTAACTGATTTCAGCCACTGGACGAAGCCGGGGAACTGATTTCAGCCTCTGGACGAAGCCGGTTTACTGATTTCAGCCACTGGACGAAGCCGGTTAACTGATTTAAGCAACTGGACGAGGCCGGTTACCTGATTTCAGCCACTAGACGGAGATGCTTATATTGAGTGTACTGATACCAGCAACTGACCAAAGTTAGTTTATTGTAAACTTTAACTTACAGCAGCCGATCGACTTAAAACTGCATATAGTTAATCTTATTTGGTCGACATGAATTTTCCTTTTCGGAAGACATGGAGAATAAATATTTTATGACAACAAGCTCATTATTGCCATGTTATAACCAAAAATTGTATGTCTGAACAAATATGGCCAAAGAAACCTCCCACAGTAAGTGGTTACTTCGTCGTATTATGAAGGTAGCGTTTATAAAGACATTAACCAGCAGAGACGGCCCACCGGGCCTAAGGGTATGTTTGGTTATTTATCCACTTCAGTGCCAGATTTGTCAGGAATGTGAAGATAGAAAACCTGCCAAACACCTGAACCAAATATAAGGTGAACACAAAATCTAGTGAGAAAACTTAACACAATTCTTAAAACAAATGTGCCCCAAAGCACAACAGGTCATAATACTACACAATATTACTAGAATGGGGTATATAGGCATTTGTATTTTGACGTTTCACCCTTAGATGTGCTCATGGGCTGAAGCTTCCCAAGATTTATGTGGCCCTACTAACCCTACAAAACTGCTCACACCTAAATGCACCTCTGCTGATCTGTGGTAATGATTTCAACCATTTTGACCAAGTCTTGTCTTCATGCCAGATAAAAGCCTACTCAGTATTTTCGTTACTCAGCTTATAAACTAAGGATTTGTTTGCTTAGAACTGTGTTATGTTTGGATTACAGTTAGCAGTCACTGTATACAGTTGAGAGTATTCTTAACGAAGTACGCATCACCATTTGTCAACCGATGGATGACATTGTTAAGAAATGCAAGGTAGACCCTATATGTGTTTCCGAACAATGTAAAAAAAAATCAAAATTGTAGAGAATATCGCTACATTCTAAATGGCCTCGGTTTATGACCAAGCAGGCGCAAGTCATGGAGGCTAGACGTCTACAGTCAGGGTGAAAATAGGGGAAATTGCGAGTACCTACACCGTATTTCTAACGATTTCCAGTCTCGATTGGCATATAAAATGTGTCCGGAAGTTCAGTATATCAAATACAACTGGACAGTGCTAATTGAGCCGGTAATAGTCGGAAAACGAAAAATAAAACTTGAAATTGCGGTTATGTATGGCAAACCGTTTGATCTCTTTTTACCTTTATTTGAATTTTTTTGAATTTTTTGTTAATCTTTATGCGAAATTATTTTCCACATATGTGTAATTCTTCTATATAAATGACTTTATTTTACATATGTGAAAAAGAATCTCACATATGTGAAAAAAGAATTCACCATATGTAGAAAATAATTTCACATATGTGGAATTCTTTTTCACATATGTAACATTAAGTACTTATTTTACATGATGAAAAGAATTTCAGAAAAAGAATTCAACATATGTGAAAAAGAATTCAACATATGTAAAATAAACCTAAATTCAATATAATAATGTGTACATCTTTTTCATTTATGTCAAATAAAAATATGAGGGGAACTCTTTTGTAGATATGTGAAATAAAAGCATCCAAAACCTCAATTACAGACCTCTCCCTCACAGCCTGTATTTAGCAGCAATGGATTTGCCCAAAATGTACAAACTGATCAGAAGCACACCTACCCTCTGCTGTTTGCCAACCATATGTTATTTTCTAGCGAAAACTGAATCAGGAAAACTACATTTGTTTTATAGGCCTACAATTGCGACCCATTCCGTAGTAAGCATTACTACATCAGATTCGTCAGGAAAATAAAATGTTGTAGACTACAATAAAAAATACTGAATAATAATAAACCCCTCGCCTGATATAATATTCACTCTTTAGGCGCACCCTTATTGGTATTTTTCATAATAGGATGTATGGTGTTGTGTTTCAGCCGTTGTTGGCTGTAAATATTGTGTCCGAAGTGTCTGTGCTTAATGGCCTAAATATCACATAGGTCATTGTTTGCGCTTTGCATTGTAGTTGCTGTAATCTCGCTGCATTGGGACCGGGTCAACTCTTGACTTGGGAGTGTGTCCTGCTGAGGCTAAACTCGTACAGCATGTGGAATATATTCTTATCGTATTGAAGTTCTAAACAAGACGATATGAGAACAAACAAGGGTTGGATAGGTCCCTTGCTGTGGGGAGAAATCATTTCTCAGTTTTTTGATAACTGCAACTCTTTTGTACATCAGTGAAATTGTTTTACACATAAGCGAAAATCTTTTCGAAATAGGTAAAGAAGAATTTCACATAATTCAAATAAAAAACTAATTCGAAATATGTAGGATAAAGGTGGAAGTGGTAAAACGGCTTGCCATAGTTTTGTGAAATCTGTATCTCTAAATAAGGCTACATTGTATGCTGGACTATTAGAGATTTAGGGTTAAGCCTCTAGGGCTATACTAGCTAGTGCTCAAGTTAAGTCGAAAACGAGACTAAATAAGAATCATATTAATCACGAGTGAATCAGTAAGTTTCGTTATTATATAAATCCAAACTCCAATGACTAATCTATAATGTTTCAACGGCTCTCACACAGATAACCGTAAACCCCTTTCTCTCTTTGTAAGAGGAACCGCCGAAGTAGTTTGGTACATGACGAGACGTCTACGAGTTTCTGCAATCTGCAATTAGACGGGCTGTGTTTGAACATGGCGGACACCGGTTTCTCCAAACCTCAATGAGACTGCAGTGTTTGAGCATGGCGGCAACGCTGTCATTTGTTCCACTCCCAATTAGCTTTCCCAAGAACTGTTTGCATAAGAAATGGGGCTTAGCTCCGTGGATATTTGCACTGAGAAGCGCTGTTTGATGCCGTGCTTTCCTCTCTCACAATTACAGTATCTATCATGCTGTAATCGAGTTATCCCAAATTTCCCCGTCTGTGAAAGAGTCACGATCGGAACCTTGCTGTTTCGTTCAAACACACCTAGAAAAACTCAGTCTATAAGCTGTCAAAATTTGACTGAAACACCGGGCAACGTAATTTTAATCTCATACTGTCTTGCGGCTTTAATTGAAAATGTGAAAATAAATAATCCACACAGACCATACTGGCATCTTCGTAGCTTAAAAAGCCCAAATCTAATTTTGTGTATAGTTATTTCTTAAAGCTTTGGTGGAGACCTACTGGTAGACCACATCTAACAGATAAACAATTCATTCTGTCTATACAGTTTAACGCCAGTGAAATAAGTATGTATATATTGGATATGCAAATATGTCCGACTTATAAAATTTCAAATTCCATATCTTCTTGGAAATTGGGCTGATTTTAAACCTGTACGGATATAGTTGCCCAACACTGCGGGAATGGTGTAGGATAGACTTTTAGCCACCCAATACGGTGGGAATGGTGGAGGATAGACTTTAAGTCACACAACGCTGTGGGAATGGTAGAGGATACACTTTTACTCACCCGACACTGTGGGAATGGTGGAGGATAGACTTTAAGTCACCCGACACTGGTGGAGGATAGATTTTACTCACCAAACACTGTGGAATAGTCATATCTGTATATGTTGTAAAAACGATCGATCTACAACATATCCACTGATTAACTTGAAACTTGAAATATACATGTAGCCTAATACTATAAGGACAGCGGATGGGATTGCATTTTATCAAATTCTTTAAAACAAAAGGGCCGATACTGTATTATTTTACTCTCGCCTATGTGATAACTTGAGATAAAAATCACAGATAAACTTGAAACTTAGAAGTTAGATTCCTCTAACTAAGACATAAAGTATAGGATTGCTTTTCATCAAATTTCATTAAACAATACGGCCGCCATGGAATCAGATTTCAATGTTAACCCCTAATGTGTTTTAAACATAATAACATGAGAACAAATCCCTGATTAACTTGAAACTTAAAATAAAGCTTCCTCCAGTTAAGACAACAGATGGGATATCTTTTCAACGAATTCATTGAAACAAAATGGCCACTATTGCATGATTTTACCATATTCCTTCCTATGTTTTGTGAACGTTATAGCTCGAGAACAAAGTCATCGATTACCTTTGAATTTGGTTTTCTTCCATTTATTAAAGACGAAGGGTGGGATAGCATTTTATCACATTATGCAAACTATAAGACCGCCATTGCATAATTTTGCAATGTTACGCATTTGTACTGTAAACATGATAATGGGAGATCACATTCACCGATTAACTTTCAACTTGTACTGTGCTTCATCTGCGTTGGATGACAAATTGGTGTGGATATCCCCAAGCTCCATAAAATAACCGTTACAGCATAATTTGGCATTTTCCGTCTGTATGTGTTGTGAACACAAGGCTTGAGAACAAATTATTATTTCAAACTTGGGAAAATAGTTTTTCTCCGGTTAAGAAACAGATGGGATTACATTTTACTTAATTCCACAAACCAAAATGGTCATCACTCAAATTAAGATTTTAACTACAAACTTCGCTTTTTCATTTAATATCATAGACGAGGTTGTAGTGCAGTAAGTTTCACCAAAAAATCTACAAACCATTGCATATTGAACCAATATGGGAATTAACACCATATCTTTCACTAATTGGCTCACTGAAAGGACAAACAAATTCTCAAACATAAGTAGGAAAAGGACATTTAACTGGGATTATAAGAATATTTTTTTTCACAGAAGCCTTTAATGATTTACCTGCTAACTACTCCGCTTATATTTTGTTCGTTTGTTTGTTGTTTTAAGCGGGAAGGGTTTGTTGTTTCAATATACGCCTGTTGGTGGATCCACGAATATGTAATAGTTCTATCAATAGCAACCATTCTTTTTGTTAACGGTATGTTGCAGGGTAGCTAACCATGTGTTACCAATCTGTCCCATAGGCTATATACAGTGACATAATGAGTAGATATAACTCGATATTTATTAGATTGAATCAAGGAAAAATATTCTTTCTCTTTTAGCTCTACATGATAAATCGCTACAGTATATAGTATTAATGGTCCTGTAAAGTGTTCGCTAATAATAAACCTTGAGCTATACCCGGGGAATAAACTCTGAAAATCTTTCATGTTGAGTTCCGTTAAAACAATGCATTATACTATAATAAATCAAATATCACCACGTTATATTCATTAATAATAACAGACTTTAAAGGACTACATGGTTGAGAGAGCTCCACTTTGGTATAATGGCTTTAATTGCTTTGGACAGGGTTATTCTTAAGTGATACACGCCACATAGACACAAGGCATGCGGTGTTACCTCGATCGGGTTTAAACTACAGGCATACCGAGCTAATTGTTAGAGGATGTCGGCATAACACAAGGCTACATGGGCCAGCCGTGTTACGTTTTGGAAACTTCATTTACATCTTATTTGTTCTATTCCAAGCTCGTTTCATACCCACCTTCATGGTGGTTGGTTTATGTGCTGTCTCTATTCGTAGAATGGCAGGTAAGTTCATTCGGAGCTAGCTCTGGTCAGCCTGTCTTTTAGTAATATGCTCGTTTAATGGACTTTCCTTAAAATTGAGACGTCTTGGCAGAGATATGGGTATATAATTTCAAGCGTTAAATACAATGACTCTGCTCTGACTTTGCGTTTTTGTGTAGAATAGAACAGTATGGCTCATTAACCTTGCAATGTAATATCTATATTTCAAGTAATAATTTGATTAATTTTATGTTTTAAATCATTGTGTTTTTCTACTTGCAGACTTCACCAAATATACAAGAGCGGGAATACCAAGCTGTTTTGTCTATTGCACCACCCGACGATTAC
>JARFOD010024600.1:0-10836 GCA_031763545.1 Mopalia muscosa
ACATTATATTTAGAATCTTGAAATCCTCTGCTTTCTAAATATATATGATGTTACTATAATCATCCTTTGGAAATACCAGAAAAAGCCACGAAAAGATAAGAGTCGCATTTTTTACACCTGACTAGCGGTAGAGTCCTTAAGACGTAATTGATGTGTTTTCGATGAGTTGCTGTGTTATGTGCTTTTTATTGGATAATGGAGAGAGTGACCTTTTATGAACTTTTACAGAAACTGCAGGATGTAATAGAAAGCATAGAAAGTAACAGTAGGGTTTTACCAGATCAAATAAATTACCGGGTGCTATAATAACGATCTGATTTTAATCAGATTGGGTTAGCTACGATTAAACAGTTTTCATAAACGATTCAGAAACCACAAAAAAAAAAAGATATATACCACATCTGTGTTTATCGCAAGGCTGATTAGCGACCACAAACCATTTCCACTGCGTGTGTGCTTGTTTATTGACGACAGACGTACTTTATAAACGACTTTCTGATTGGCTGCTTAATTGTTCCTACAATGGTCCTATGAAATGTTTGCCACCCTTTCTGTGAAAGTTGAGACAAGGATGACCATGTGTCATATGGTCTTATGCATGTTGAACCTTGCCGTCGGAAAATTTGTTATTCTAAACGTCCACGACTTACCTCTGATGCACGATTACATAATAAAGAACACAGCTCAGCGGTATTAATGAGGCAACAAATATATACCGCTTTGATTATCACGGTCGCAACCTCCCTCTACAATATAGTGGCGATTGTTCGTCTGGCAAATTGTCACTAATAGCACTGATAAAAGACATCGCAGTCTCCATTATTTGGTTTTCTAACTTTTGTAAAACTTACAGCACAAATAGAGAATGTTTGTCTCGAGCACGAGCAAAGTTCAATAGTTCAAAACAATTATATAATTTAATGATATTAAAATATACCAGAAAAATTGATTTGGAGAACTTTCAGTAGCGTCTTTCGATGCATGTTTTCAATGTCAGTTGAGTATGACAGCGATGTCAGGACAGCAATAGATGATAGGGGTGGAAGCTTCTTATTCCTGATTGGCCGGTATTAGTCTTCTTATTTGAAGAAGGAGGATTTTGGACCAGTTTTTTTTGGAACAAAGCGAAACACCACCAAATTATTTATTTATTTTTTTTTCCGGATGAAATGATGTTTAAAACATCGATATCAGCTTTTTAAAAAAAACTGTTCCTACGACATCTGATGTCATTTGACACCTCGTTAAATTCCTCCACGCCTGAGGCGGCTCCGGTTTACACTCGATGTCAAAACAATGACAGAGGTCTTAGTTACACAACTATGACCTGTTGCTCGCTCTTAACATTCCTAGCCCAGCTCTAGTTAGTTTGCCATGTCTTCCAAGGGAGATAAGACCATGTGCTTGCTGGAATAATCTACTTCACAGTTGGTTGCTTCCCCTTTTCCTGATTTTTTTCTCGAGCTCATTTACAAACTGCGTTATTATACTTTCAGACGATTCTAGTTGGAGACAGTGGCGTAGGGAAAACCTCATTACTCGTCCAGTTTGACCAGGGCAAATTCCAACAGGGTTCCTTTTCAGCAACAGTTGGAATCGGTTTTACGGTAAGAATTATGAGCTAATCTATTTTCATGGCAGCACTGGCATAAACATGCTCTATAGGATTACACGGTCGCCTGGCTTGAAGGTCAAGTGTTTCATTAGAATTATTGATAACATTTTCTTATTCATATAGTATATTACTATAAAAACATGATAGAAAATTAAAAAAAAATATATATATATATATATATTAAAGGAATAAAAGTTGAATAAAAAAGACATCTGTCCCTATCTAAACTTGCTAAGATAACAACTTAAAAAAGTTGTATATAGCGTTGATGTAGTCTGTAATTGGGTCAAGGCCCGTTGACTATGTATGAAATAAAATAAATAAATAAATAAACAACACAAAGTCTAGAATTGGGAAAATCCTCTTTTTGGATATATATGTTTTTAAATACTGCTTTATTAACTTTTTTTTCAAGAGTAGACCTTATTGTCACGTACTCTATGGGATAAAACAAGTCCTCTCGGAACTTTATTCACGCCAAGCAATTGTAACAAGTAGTTCAATTTAATATAAATTTATTTGGTGAATAAAAGTATCAATAAAGTATCGATCAATCATCGTTAACTATAAGTATTCAGCTTCATTCAAGGGGACAAATTCTAACCAGATGTAAGCCTACTTTTATTTTTCAATAAGAAAGAATGATAGGCCTGCACTCTTGATACACAAGTTGATGTCCGCTATCGTCAGATCTAGACAATACCAGATGATTTGCAGTGGAGTTTACGTCGCACCCAGCCGCTTGAAAATTAATGTTTATGTCGGACCTATACTAGTATATACATAGTAATAGCAGATCCCTGCATTAACCAGACAACTGATAATATATACATATATATACATACACATGGATGACTCTGGCAAGCAAAAGATGGTAAAATTAAAGATTTATAAAACTTTCAACTGCTGGAAACAAAAAAACAATACATGTTTTAAAAAATTGTACAAGAAGTATTTATTCTGTCTAGGAAAAGGATTTTTATCGATCAAAATAATTTGTTACGGTCCAAGAATATTTTATTGTAAGCTTATATGTACAAGTGTACATGTAGCCAACGTCATTTACTACACTGACTGTGAGCCCCCTAAACGAAATCATCAGTTGATGTGGTCACGTGACGTGAATGTTGGAATGGTTGGGGGAAAACAATATTGGACCTTAAAAAAAGTTTGCCTAAAAAAACCATCTTGGCCCGTAAAAGTTATTTCATATGAAAACTAATCGTTGTCTGTGATATAATTAAAAAATCTTAGACAGTGTTTAAAATATTTCTTGTTTTAATGTTATTTTGAACACAAACTTCACATTTTGTAGTAAAAAAAAAATAAATTCATTAACTATCTTTTTAAACTATGTAATGTTTTATTGTAAGTGTGAACACTAAGTTTACATTTCGGAGCTAAATTTAAATCTTGATTTGTTTTTCACTTTGGATAATTAATCAGTCTTCTACAATTTTTTAAAATATGCCTTGTTTTATTGTTATTGTGAACACAAACTTCACATTTTGGATATAAAATTATAAATTAATTAACTATTGTTTTAAGCTATGTAATGTTTTATTGTAAGTGTGAACACTAAGTTTGCATTTTGGAGCTAAATTTATAAATCCTAAGTATTTTCCGCTTTGCATGCCACAAAGTACAGCTATTTAACGTTGCTTCGGGTGTTTTAGATGCAGAGTTCTGTGTCTCTAATAGTCTATAACACAATGCAGACGTATTTAATACGGGTGCCTATGAATTTACTACTGCTTGACGGCTATATCTGAATCATCAGAGCAACACTATAGCCTAGGCGTCATATTGGTTTAAAAAAAGACCGCAAAATTATCATATTTTATATTTCAATAAATTCATCGCGGACCCACTGGAACATCACACAGGGATGTAGATCTATTACAACCGATGACTCATATTTTATGCATATCTTTTATAAAGAGGTCATTCAAAACAATATTAATCAAAGCAAGCGTTTCCTCTATTGGGATTTCAGGAATGAACATCAACAATATTCAATTCGCCGTATCGGTATTGAATTACATTGAGATGGAATGTTGGGAATTATAATCTGTTTAATGCAATAGGTTGACCGAATTGTAAACAATTAAATACATATATGTTGTACTGAATATGTTTGTCCTCGTTTAGAAATAGTTCGCATATATTCCTTATTGGCTTATTCCAGATCTCCAGAAGTGAAATATTTGAAATTAACACAATATGTAGGTCCAATTTAGACCTACATATTGTGTTAATCTCATCCTAGCATTAGTATAGTTATATTTGGCACCTTTAAATTGCACTGGGATTAAACACGTACATATAATGTGTGGGTTAACACTAGCTATAAACATGAAATGTAAATTCATACATATGTATTATATTTTTTACCCATTCTATACCAAGTCAGATAGCGTGATTTATCTGATTATAAGCAACCATATTGTTTAAAACCTCAGATAAAGCTTTATTAAATTGTGAATTCAATAATTGTGTTCCTGACATATGGATACAGCTGTGGTTTGACATATAAATATAGACCTAAGTACACATTGCCATGCTTCTTCAATTTCATGCATGTATCGATATTAGTAGATTTTAAACATACGGTACCGGGTATAGCCATTTGTAAATACATGTAAGTTGATATTTATGAAGTTAACGATGGCTGTTGTATCCACATATATTGTTAGAAGATAAGAAGAATAAATCGGCGCTTGTAAAAATCGACCATGATTAGACAGAAACGAACAGCTGTTATTTCCATTAACGTATAAATGTTAGACAAGATCATGAGTAATCTCCCCTTTATTTGGAACTCGCCTGTCAACTTGCGTCAAAAGTTTCGCCATTTTCGGCGGCAGTCACGAAGTGCGTGACATAAGAAAAGATATAGGACCAGTTTGAAGTACACTCAGCCATGTGGAATACTTGAGTAGGATTCGTAAGATCTGGCCGATGCCAACATGAGGAAGGAACAGTGGACGGAATCCACGATGACAAGAAATCGGAATGGATTTGTGCGACAGGCCAGCTCAAGCAAATCGATCAGCGAGTTTTATGACTTTTCATGCAAGGTGAGATTCATCGTCTGCTTTTATTAACAATCATTACAAAACACAGTTATTGTCATTTGTTATTAATGCCATATTCTGGGTCCAACAGTTTTGTTTGTGCAATTTAACAATAAATCCTTCTTTTTTAAATAGTTTTATTTTTCTATACTTTTTTTAAAAGTTTTGATTTATTTATTTTTATTTATTTTTTAATTCATAACAATAATCGTCATATATGCACAACTTGATTCCCTTAGCTATCAATTGATATGAGTGATACTTGTTGAATGATTTTTATTTACATCTAAATTAACTAGTCCTTGTCTTTATTATTACTCTGAATTATTTATTTTTTTGAATTGTCATCATTATTACTAATAATTATTTCCCTTGATCGCTAAAATATTTTTGTATATATATGTATAGTGATCATCATCAAGATTAAAGGGAATAATCATGCCATTTGCTTGATACATGCGAATTCCAAATCTTACACATACTATCAAAACTTGGATTTGCTCAGAATGTTTATTTCGCACATACTACATGTACATACATGTAGTTGATGTACCAGGAGGCAAGATAAATGTATGTTGTATAAATCCAATTTACCTGATCTATCTGCATGTAAATACTTCCTAGGATTGTGTTTATGTATTATGAGCTGTGAAAGTGCTAAATATGACAAACAAGGTTGATTGGACAATGATTAATAAAAGGTTAGGAAAGTGTCCGTATAGAACAGAGTTTGATATAGAGTTAACTCGGATCTAACTGCGAAAGTACGACAAAGCTTCTAACTATCTGGTTTTAATCACATTAATTACATACATGTAGACTGAAATTGAAACTTTAATAAATCATGTAAGGCTGGCATCAGCTTAGATTGTATCTAACAAGCGAAGATACCTGCATCAACAAATCCATGAGGGGTTTGCCAAGGTGTTCATAGTTAGCACAAAAATTGCTGAGTCTAGTTGCTTTCTATAACACACATTTACTAAAATAATTTTATAAGCTTATTGCCTAAAATGCATTAATACTCAATTTTACTAACTGTTCATCGTCAATTAGATAAAACCAACATGGCTATGAGGAAATCTGCGGTTCATCCACTGCAAATTTTGAATTTTATAGCTCGCCAGTGGCCAAAAGAAGCCAAAACTCAAAAACTGAACATCAAATTTAAGAAAAACTCAATTTGCCGTCATTTTTCAGATGTATTCAGGGTATTCCGATGAAAAAATTGTCTAAAAACCCCTGTACATGATCCAAGACTGGGTATTAGTTCGGACACAAATGTATATAGCAGTTTTATACAATGAATTCCAGCATGACCATACAACATAGTTACATGATCATTGAAGCTCACCGAACAAGATTGTCATTTTGGTAATATCTATGCCTGAAGAGAAATCACAATGTTTAAAAAGGATGTCTTATCAGAGCCATCATGATCCGAAACTTATTCATTGAAAAACTTCAAAATAAATTTTGTTTTTTGTAACCTGCTGCTGATTAATTGCAAAACTTGACCCTTTGTTTGTTTGAACATTTGTGGAGTCATTTTTGGTTTGGTTAATGTTTGTTGATCTTGTGCAAGATGTTGACTGAAGGTATGGGTATTAGACTATGTGCATTTTTCTTACAATTTTGTAAATTTTTTGTCTACTGGTATGCCATAAAACTGTTAAATCACAAGTTCAAAATAGCCTTCGAAGCAGTGGCTGTATATTAGCGGCAGTATATTCAATTTTACAACTATTCATGTTCAGGGGTGACTCTATTACCAGTTCGGCCCCACATTCACTGATTGAGTATAAACATGCACTATAGTTCTATAGCAACAGCTGTCTTCCGAGTGGAGGTCACAAAACAAGTTAGTGGGTTCTGTATTTAACAATTATAGTTAAATGAAACGAAGTGTTACAAGTCAATAATCTTTGAGCAAATTTAGAAAATTTTACAGAATACAAAAAACCTGAAATTGCGGTAGCCTGGCACAGCGTCCACAAACAAAGGGCTGCCTGATATAAAGTGACATGCATGTAATAAAACACACTCGTGAGGAAGCCATTCATTTCATCAATCCATTTTTGATATATTTAAAATCATCCCAAAGCAATTGTTTTGACATATTAAATGCTGGGTTTATTACAACCCTTTTATACCAATTTATTTACACGTGCAAGATTAATAAATAACAGATGTAACTGATGATGCCAACCTCAAAACAAGTTTAAACCATACATAGTAACATAGGTTGATCAAATATGGGGTCTTTAAGGCCAAATGCTCCCGACCTTTTGGATTGGCTCCTAAACATTTGTTACTTGTCAATGTTACCACATTTTAGAGGGGCCCTTGAGGGAGCGGGTGGGCCATGGCCCTGCAGAATACTCCCTCGGCTCCCTCGGTCGATCGTAAGAGGCGAGAAAAGAGGTTGCTTTCTGTTGCCCTGGTGTTCGCACGGCTAAAGGGTAATGTTTAGTAGATTTGTTTGTGATGTTCTGTGGTTGTGTCCGTCGTCGCATAAGTGAAATACCCTTGAGTACGACGTTAAACACCAATCAAACAAACCATTATACAATACTTATATTTTGGTGTCTAGATGTCATAAAGATCAGAGTTATACCACAAAGTCATTTTATGTTTACTTTGGTGGTCTTGCTTTTTATCTCTTGCACTAAGCAGAAAAAAACAAACACCCCACCCTAATTGAAAAGAAGAAAAAATTGTTGGCAGTCGCATGTATATTTACTGGCATGGATAAAGTCTGGAAGCAGAAAACCCTTCTTTGTATATTACCCCAGTGAGGGAGCGGGTGGGCCATGGCCCTGCAGAATACTCCCTCGGCTCCCTCGGTCGATCTTAAGAGGCGAGAAAAGAGGTTGCTTTCTGTTGCCCTGGTGTTAGCAGAGCTAAAGGGTAAGGGGAAACAGATTTGTTTGTGATGTTCTGTATTTGTGTCCGTCATATAAGTCAAATACCCTTGAGTACGACGTTAAACACCAATCAAACAAATGAACAATCGTTGTTTATTATTATGTCTTACACATCTGTAGGATTTGGGTTGGATGGATTACATAGTTTGATGATTATTTTTTGGAAATATAAATAAATTGCTTAAAAGTGGCTCAAAATACTTTTTATTTTGAGGTTGTGATACAGTACAACTACATGGTCATCATATAAGCGAAATAAGCTTTGAAGCAAAGAATTAAAAACCATCATACAATCTAATTTAAATCAGATATTAAAAATGCTCCTCATGTTTTGTTTGGCGCTTTATTGGGATCTAACGCTATCAACCCACTTTTAATGTCGAATGGTTTCTTAAATTGTCACCAATCAAAGATCTGCTTCCCAATTCAGTTTTGTAAAAGCCGAAGATTTCTGCCGATGAACCTAAGTCCCCCCCCCCCCCCCAAACACCATACAAATAATAAACTTTGAGTGGAATTGCATTTTCCCCAGCTTACATGTGACTTACAATTTCAACACAGAGAAAAATTTGACAACTTCTTCTTGTTTTGGCTGAATTTGGTATTTACCATGTTTTTATTGGACAGATAAAAACTGTGACCTTTCATGAACCCCAGTAAGCTTGACCTAATTGAACAGTATCAATTGAGGGATTGTGTTAGATTTCAATAAAGTGGCAAACAAAACCCAAGGAGCGTTTTTCAGATCTCATTTTAATTAGATTAGACCAACTGACTTATTAACTAATTAGTAGTTAATGTTGTATGATCTATGTGATACATCTCTTCAGTTGTTCCTGCATCGTGTGTTTGGTTACCGTGGTATCGTCCTGTTCCCCTGGATGGCCAGAGTCTATGATAGGGATATTGCTGCTAAATCTGAAGAGGACAAGTAAGTTTGAATACATTAATGTTTAAGGGTCACATTTGTTGAGTTGTTTTTTACGAGTTTTCCACCATAATTTGGAAAGGAGCAGTATGAAGTGGATGATGCGTCGTCACCCTTGAGTACAACGTTAAACCTCATTCAAACAAACAAACAAACATGATCTATAATTTAAACCATTGAAACAAAGAAAGTTGTTGTGCCTTGGAAGCATTGATATTTTTAGCCAATAAAAAAAAAGATAATTGGAAAGTAATTTGCCTTGCCAGTCAAAAGCTTTTTTAAATCTCATGGGAAAATATAATCTACCAGTGTTCAAACAAACGTTATAAGTTTTGAATTTTGAAGAAAAAAATTGTCCGACCCTATATCACAAGGGATTTTCACCTTTCCTAAAAGATCCACATCTGATGTACTTAGGAGTACTTCAGTTGTCAGCTAATCACATTCCAGTTTTACAGGTCACTGAGGTCACCATCATGGATGTCAAATGTCACTTTCTTTTAAGCTGTTAATCCTGTGAGCAGTTGGACAGTTACAAACAATAGATCAATGTATCACAACAGGGTCAATACAGTCTTGGAAACTCATGAAAACCCATTTTTGCTCCCTGAAAACCCGGGAAATTCAGAATAGGGTCACATTTACATTACAAGACTATTATTGAAAATTAAAGCTCCACATGTCAAATTTTTGTTGATATCTTGAAAACTCTTGACAAATCTTTCAAATACGGCTAATTTTTGTGATTACGGCTTCATAGAAAGCCCCAATTTTACCCTAGAAAGTCTTGGAATTTCACAACTCTAATTCTGTATGTACTGTGAATTGAAGCAAGGATTCCATTCTTAATTTTGCTTTATTAACATCCTCTTTACATGTATGTGTGACTTAATTGGACAAAAGAAATTAAAGCTTAGTTTTATATATACACATTTGTTGAACGCTATTCATTATTCTGGTTTATTTTGTTTGTTTTTCAGCACAAATTTAGATGACCACACAACTGTGGTAGGGAAAGAGGTCAAAGGGAAAACACATACATACTACCAGGTGTTAATAGATGGTCGAGACTGCCCTCACATTGTAAGTTATCTTTCTGTCAAGCCTGTGCTAATATTGTTTGTTTGTTTGTTTGATTGGTGTTTAACGTCGTACTCAAGGGTATTTCACTTATATGACGACAGACACAAATACAGGACATCACAAACAAATCTGCTTCTCGTTACCCTTTAGCTAGGGACATGGCCATGGCCGACCCGCTCCCTCACGGGGCTCAAAAAGAGCAGAGACATGCTTGTTGTTGAGGTCTACTGGTTGAATTACTCCGACAGAGCTTGGGCCATGTGACCGTTACTGACATAGCATAACTATGATCTTTCATTGTGGGACTACAGTTTAATTAACATACTAGTGGGGTTAAAAAAGCTAATCACTCTCCAGAAAAGACAAGTTCCCACATTCTTCATGGGACAAATGAAACGTTTTGCTAAAGAAAAGATTCCAATTTTTTCATGTGGTGATAGATGCAAGTTTCACTCAATATGGAAAGTATACTTATGGAATATCAACCATTAACCTTAGGCTTCAACTATTTTCTCTTTGCCAATTTAAGTGGAGCAGAACCATCTCAACTAATATACTAGTGAGCTAGAGAACAATATTAGCCTAATAAGTAGGCTTTGGATATGAATGGTACCAGCCTAACCTATAAGCAGAACAGGAAACCAATCCTGTGTTCATTTAGTTCTCTCAACACTACTTTTTCTACACTTGATTGATTGATTGGTGTTTCACACCATGCTTAAGGGTATTTCACTTATATGACGGCTGTGTTTTTCAACATTAATTGACACTAGCACAACCAGCATGTAAAGCGTTTCTATAATATTGGAAAGTTAATTTTTCCTCCAGTTCCTCCAAATAAAGACAGCATTGACTGTCTTCAAACAAACTGCCCTTAGCCAGAGGGCCAGGCAAGATGAAAGCGAGCTAAACTGTTGTGCATTAAAATGTATGAGAAGCAGACACAGATAAGCAAAAACATATGATTTGTGTTGTCTCTGAAAACAGTATTTTGCAGGAGAAACTATTAATAAGCAGAACTGCCTACCCTGTAAGAAAACTAGTTTTTAGGAGTATTTTCTTGCCATTATGTGTATTTTGGTGTCAGAGAATAGGATGGAATTTTATTGTTTGTTTGTTTTTGATTGGTGTTTAACGTCGCACTCAAGGGTATTTCACTTATATGACGACGGACACAAATACAGAAAATCACAAACAAATCTGCTT
>JARFOD010024611.1:0-10836 GCA_031763545.1 Mopalia muscosa
TTTGGCACATCTGTTGGATTCTGGTAAAAGGAAGAGCCAATAATAAATGGAGCACTTATATCGAAACTTCTATAGGAGTCACGATTCCTGTTTAAGCTTGAGTCATTAATATAACTAGCTTGGTTAAAGTCTGAAGAATTTAACAAAATATCCTCATCTTGTCGAATTTTAGTTGTCGTCTTGTGCTCAAAATCCAAACTTTCCCAATCAATTTCAAATCGATATTTTTCTCGTCTAGCGAACATCTTCTTGATCCAGCCCCGATGTTTTAAGAATCGTTTCCATGCGTAGTCCTGAATAATGACTTCCAAATCAACAAGAGCTGAGGATACACAGGAGTCAATGGAGTCCATAATCGCATGAAATCCTGGAAAGAAAACAGTATGTGTTAGTGATATATTGATTAAGAAGTATGGGAAGATGTGACGTCACCACGGACTTAGATCAATGCAATGTAGTTTTGTATCGTCTTACCTAATCAGATCGATCTTGATTATCAGCACTGAAAATAATATGCAAAATATATAAAACAAGGTATATTGGATGGTAATGTTGTCCGAGTTTATATATAGGAAGCTTCCACAATTCCCATGTGACATTGAGTCGTTATAGCTTTTATCCATGTCTCATGATCTAACTTGTATGAAAGCTTGACACCGATTCTATACATCACCCTCTAATCATCCCATGCTGCGATATTATCCTGAATATTGTTCATTTAATGGCATTAACTGATAAGCTATACTAATTAGATAGGAGCTATGTAAACTGCATTAGAATGTCGACATACAACAAATTAATACGGACAAATTGTTACTATTCTTTTTATTTAAGTTATAACGTGCATGCGGAATGAAAAAGGGTAAGTGCTTAGAAACGTAACGTTGCGTGGGACTAAGAGGTCAATATGTTTTACTTTTACGTGTCTTTAAATAATCCACCCTATTTCAAAAAGAGAATTGGACTAAAATGTATCATTTGTAGTCAGTTAGTTGTCAACCAGATTAATCGTTAAGGGTCTCACGTGACTATTAACTAACACTATGGTGAAAATTCACCACGTCAGATCGTTCGTGATGAATGTGACGAAGCATTCTGCATCTCACATGTCATCGTTTCATTTCGGCAAACGACCTATACTATTTAATAACAAACTTCAGTTGTCGCTCCCTAAATTAAGTATATATGACTGCTAAAAAAAATAATTAAACAGTATCCATATATAAATCCGACTCTTCCATTCCCCAGATTGCAAATAGAGCAGGAGCACCAATTCAAATTGCTTGGTATCTTATTTGACGAAAACAATCAACATATCAAGCATTGTCTGTGGATAGATGCATAACCTACTCCTATAAATGTCGGCCATATCATTATCTAAAAGACTAGATCACACTCAGTCTTTATTTATATTTTGTCATTCTCTGACATAACATATTAAGCTGTGTGGTCAATAGTCATAATTTTATTCATCATCCCAATCATCTTCCTTGTATATTTAAAACACTTTTTTACACGGCAGATTTATGTCCATTATTAAGTTACCATGAAATAACTTTTAACCTGTATCAACCTAATTCATAATGAATAACTCATTATTAGTATATAAATCCGATGTTAGAAACAGAACTCTCCGAAAATGAGCGACTAGTCCACGCATTTTGGAGCGTGGTCTTTCTGGTCAGAACTGATGTCTATTACTAGTATTTTCAAAAATATTTTTGTTCACCTTTTCTGCTTTATTTTCCATTTCAATCCTAACTTGTTTAATCTCTACATCAGGTAAACCAATCTGCCGATTCCTCGTGTTTCTGTATTGAAACACCTGTATGGGATGGAACGGGACCTTTGGAGACGAATTATAACATTTGATATAATGCATTCTGATATATGCTTTAAAACTGTTTTGCTAAATAAAATATTCAATATTCAATGGACATCACAGCTTGTAGTGCCTTATCCTTTAAGCTATTTAATTTACACACAATATAGACAATTTTTTGTCATTGGACCATGATCTGTTAATAGCTTATATAATATTAATAAAATAAAAAATAAAAAAAATAATAATAATAATACAAAATAAAAAAAATAAAAAATAGACAAAAAATTGCCCTGAAAGTTTCTTGTGTACATAAATTCTCATACCGTTTGCATCGCAACCTATCTAATAAGTGTAGCTTTTCACCTAATGACATAACGTGAACAATATTCAAGATAATCACATATCATGGGAGAGTTAAAAGGTGATTTATAATATCAGTGTCAAGCTGTCATACCAGGTATCATATGACACTAATAAACCCCTATCCAATGCTTGGTTTCCAGTTCACATCCGATGCACATCATACAACAAAATCATCTTCACTTGTTTAATAACAAATCTGAATGACATGTTTAAATCTTACAAATCCCCCAGTCTTTCTGTTAAAAAGGTGACAAGCGATAGAAAAGTTCAGTTTGCTATTATTTTGAAATCAAGTGGAGTGTTTCGAATCCATGGCTGGTCAGAAGAACAAGTCATCGTTAAATCCAACAAAATAAGAAAGCGTAGACAGCGGTATTGAAAACCGAATTACGAAGTGAAGAAAAGTTCAATTAGATTGAAATTTTATTAAACAAAAAAACGAAAAACAACGAAACATTGTAAGCATTAACACACAACACAAAATATTGATATTCATGGCTTTTAATACACTGAGGAAGAAGTAATGTTTCTTTAGCACAAGCACTATCATGACGATCGTTATAAATACATACTTATCGATGGAAAATAGCTTCCAATCTACAGCTACGTTGGTGAATTTCTGTATCCTTATAATAGCAACGAATCTGTTTTACGTAGAGCCTTTTAGGTTTTATTCAATATGACTATATCTGTTTAATTCCATAATAGTTTGACGTGAAAACCCAGAATGACGAAGGCAATCAGAAAGTCGAAAGGTAAATCACCGGTAAAATGCATAGCATGGCGTGAGTAGACTAATATTTAGTTACTGAGGATTCCTCTGTAAATCCACTTTATAAGGGTAAAGTAAAATTCAATTACTATCATTTTCTCTTTGTAGTAAAAAGGCTTACTCGATCAAACAGTTATTTCGTACCTGTTGTTTCATCTTTAGTTCCGATTGATCAGCTATTTTCTAAACTTGTCTTTCAACCAATATTTCCGTCCATTTGTGTTAGAGATATCCCTACAATAATATACACCTGGCATGTATGTGAATATGTTTTTTTCTAAACGGCAACAAAACACAACAACAGCCAATCTGTCTCGCTATAGATCTCATCACTGTCACAGGGATGTCACATACATGATTAGTCAGCATCTAGTGGTGAGATTGCTGATAGAACTTACATTCAGTAAAGTGGGGTTCATCGTTTTCATTGTCAATGGTTGATTCCGATATCTGTGTTTGCCAAAAAATAAACAAAAAAAATTGATACATATTATTTTTTAAATTAAATAGTCTTAAAATTGCCAGAAGAAAACTTTAAAAAGAAGAAAATAGCGGAATTGCCGTCGAATGGTGTTGGATACTGATTACTTTACAAGCACAATATGCACTGGAACCTTTAGATTGAAAAATACAGGTAAATCTTGGTAGTTGCTAGTACGGCTGATAGTGAGATGGTAGGTAGCAGATAAGTAGTGTAATGGTTGGTAAGACAAGAAACGGTGAACACTTACCTTATCTAGGACTTGCGTTTAATTTTTCAGATATTCCAGAAACAATAAAAGAATTCATTCGAATTTTGTCAAGAAAAATTTACCAGATAACTTTAAGTTACTTTGAGTGCAGCGTAAATACGATTGATGGAACCTCAGCTGAGCAATCAGACCGGGACTTAATATACTTGATCGTAAGTTTAACTCACTGGAGTCCTAGATAAATCCGTGCGACTGTTCTGGATTATGGAGCCTGGTGTAAAGAGTTATATGTTATAATGACACCAGTTCATCATAAACAAGAGTGGATCTCCCTTTTTTTACTGAAACTTAACAAATAAAATGTTTAACACGGGACTTATGAAGCTTCTTTCCTCACAGTAAAAAAATACACTAAACAAAAAATGAAGTAGATAAAACAGCGTACCACGTTAGCGAACGACCTGTCTGACGACAAGTGTGAATGGAATACTTAATATAGCAAGAGAAAGCTGGGAGTCAATCCAATATTTCTTTCTTACCGTTTTTAATCCAGTTTGACGATTTCACTGACATGTGAGTAGATTTAGACCATTTAAACATTCTGTTATTTCGTGATGTTGCCTTACACGAACACGTATCAGATTTAAACCATCGCATACTTAATACGCGCCATCCTGTGTTTTCACAATAAAAAGCAAAAACTGCATTGCATTGTTGAGTGGGAATATGATTTGATTGTTTGATTGAGGTTTAACGTCGTAATCAAGGGTATTTAACTCATATGACGACGGATTGTCCAACTCACAATGTCCCTTTCTGGAAAATATTGAGGATACCTCGTAAAAACCACCCCCACGATTGCTGTAGCTACACCGTGTAACTCACTCATATACCTGATAGCCGACAGACGGGTTCGATTCTGTAAACAGTCAATTGGATTAAGATTAAGAAGCGCATAGGCTACCACTAAGCCACGGCCGCGGGTCCGATTGAGCATATGAAGATTGATTTAAATTGTGGGTCATGAAAAACTTGTCCACTTCATGATGTTGAATTAGAGGAAGAATATACCAGGCTACCTACCAAATTTCCTGCGACAGTTCCTACAGTGGATTTATTCTTCACTCCACTTTCGAAGATTTTCCACTCTTGACCCAATTAAGTCGAGCACTACAGGCTTTAGCACAACCATTCAAGGAACATTGATAGAAGTTTAAACCAAAATTAGGCTGCATTAATGTCTAAGAGTTCGGTTGTGGTTTGAATATTGTTTGCTGTCACAAACACATGATCGTCTGACCAGCCATCGATTGTACACATTCCTCTAGAAACGAGAGTTACTTCGTTGCTGTCTTGCTGTCCAAGTTTACTTACAGAAGATAAACATAGATTTGGTCCTTGGAATCGTCTGAATCGTGTAAATTTGTAATGAGACACGTGTATACCACAGACCTGTCAGATTTCTTGTGGATATTAACTGCCAACCACTGTTTCTCGAGAGATAAATTGGTTAAAACGTCAAACTCAGCGTGTATCTGTTGTTCTTGGGCTGATAACATAGCATTTACTGTTTGGCCAGATTTAATGGGAATCTCTGCATCTACTGCCCACTTCACTGTTTCCTTTAACCGTTGACCGGATGTTTCACTGACAAGCAGACGACAGTCCACGTGGTTTGTCGGCGAAACATAGCTGGCAGGAACAGTCAATTCAACATTTGTCTTATCCCCCAATGAATAACATGTATCGAATTCCACTGTAAATTTTGCCTTTGTTTCTTTGTCTGTTGAAAACATGTGAATGGCATCCTTGTCATCGGAATTTTCTAATCTTGCAGAATTGATAACCTGAGGTGACCGTAGGTCGAGACTCCTGTATGAATGGCAGTCATCAGCCTTGTTCAACTGTTTCAGCGAGAGACGATTTGTTGGCAGATTCACTGGATTCAGGTCTCCATCCTCAACTTTTGTCAAGTGAGTGGTATGGTTGAATTTCAAATCATCCCAGTTGATCGAAAAGAAATGTTTTCGTTTTCGTTTTGTTACTCGTTTGAGGAAACCCACAGACTTACAATAGCGACGCCATGCATATGTTTGGATCACTCGACGAAGATTGATAAGCTCTGGTTCTAGATGATCATTTAAAGTATTATCCAAGGATGTATCAACTAAAGATGGCGTTTCGAAACTCTGTGAAAATATATAGAAAACGGTTCATTTAAAAAAGAGTTGATTCTTAAGAAAATCGAGCTAAAAATTACAAACTGTTTAGAAAGGTGGTTTTATACATTATGACAAGAAAAAAGTCATCAATAATTAAATTAATAGAAAATAGCCAGGCTTTCGGACATGAATTTTGTTGGGATTTGCAGTGGCGCCTGAAAGGTATGATAATGACAATAAACTTACCAGGTAATCCATGGTATAAATTTGAATTAAGCGAGTTGTCTCAATGTAACGATGTGAAGGTTTGAGGTTTCATGATAGAATTGTCTGTCGAGTTCTGTTCACTGAATTTATATTGACGCCAATGACTCCCCTGTAAGATTCCTTCCTGTCTGACAGGGAAATTCTGTTCTGAGGTGAACAGCGGTCTGCTTACCCCGTGTGGAGGGAAGTTCGGGTGGTTCACACAATAGTTTCATTTGTGCTGAGTGACATGCTTTGTTATATCATGATGTCAGAACACACAGAGCATTATTACGGTATTATAACTTCATACAGGTAGGTAGTCTTTTACCTGGATTTTGTTATCCATTCAACCCGTTGTCCCAAGCCGTTGTCTTATTTTAGATTACAACTTTACTATAATTGTACGAGGAATTTAGTAGATTGTTTAGTTGGTTATGTCTTTTTCATATTTGGCAATGTCTAGGGTAGATTTTAAGAGTTCATCTTACCATAGTTATAATGCTATAATAATACTGGATACCATAATCCTACATTTACCGCGGTCTTGGACGTTTTTAAAGTACTCAAAGTATGAATGCTGTTATTTCCTAATTAACTTAATTTATTTAAAGAGCCAACCAAGTTTCAGTAAACGTAGGACACAACACTAATGTCAACTTTTGGGGATTATTCAAGTATGTTAATCACACATACAGTGGGAAAAAGTATATTACTCTGATAGTTGTAAACAGTTTAGCCTGGGTTTGGGGTCGGTTTTCGCTAATTATCTTTATTGCTATGTACTTGTACATTATCAAATAAAAAAAATTATGTTCTTTAACCATCATTTATGTATTTCTAGGAATCCAATTCATCGGGCTATAAACTATATTTCTATTTGACCAAGGTTTGGGGATACACAGGCGAATCTTTCTGAATACTAGTAGTTTTCATTGGATCTTAAATTAACGAAAGAACTACAACATTTATGGGGTAATAACATTTCATTATACAAAGTGTTTTTACAAAATTTGGAGCACAGACTGGTTGCTCGGCCAAATCCGGTCAGTTATGATTTTAACATGTCTGCTGCTCATTTAATTATTACAATATACATGCGTTGCTGTCAACACCAAAACAATTAGAATTTTAAGTTTCTCATTGCATGTATGATTCAAAACATTGAATTTTTGGGAGACATGTTACTTAAAGTGGTATCCATTAAATATTGTACAAAATTGTAATAATAAATTCGTTTGATCAGTTTGGTCGCAAATGGACAAAACAGTTTTTATCCCTTTATTAATATTTAAAATTTCATAGACTTTGAGAGTGAAATACATAATTCGCAATTTTAATATAAAACTAAGAAAGTTTGTGTGTTTAATTTAGCCCTTTAGTGGCCTTATTAACAAGGTGTTTGAGAATAATAGTATATCACAGTAGTCCTTCAACCCCCCGCCACCCCCCCCCCCCCCTGTCGTGTTTTTTTTGTCACCTGTTTATTTGTAATTTCATTAATCATTAAAGTAATATGTTTTACATTATAGTCTCATTAATCCTGAATGAGACCTCATTTTCTGCCGAAAATTCACCTGTGGTAAACTGATTAATCCCGTTTAGAGATTCCTTTATGTCCATCGACTAAATTTTGCATTACAATAAGTGTTTTGACCTCAACAGGAATTGGAAACAAACTCATCGCATGGCTGCATTTTATGAAATAGTAAACTAAGGACTTTCAAGGTTTGTCTCGTCTGTTATTAAAGACATTATGTGTGTTATAATTATCCAATTTCAGGATAATTAAAAAATATTTATTTTGAATAAAGGCAGTGACGTCAGTCAGTCGATGACAAACACCGCGACTTTTATAAGATAATAGGTGAGGGTTTATACAATGTTTTTTTGACAATGAAATTTAACTTCTTTGACACATTTGTATCGCGAAATAAAATGTCCATATATCAGCACATCCCAATGGTTAGTTACTAAGATATGGTTACATAAGGCGACTTAAAATTATGAGTAACAAAAAAAACCAACAAAAAAAAAACATGAAAAAAACCCCCAAAAAATAAAATGAGTTAATCGAAATTTCACTGACTTGATAAAGACTTGAATTATTTTTGTGTCTTTTAGAAGACATTCGGCCTTCTACAAAACTTGAAGGTTAGTCAGCTGGAGTCTAGATAGGGGACCTTCTGTAGGCAATGAATAATTTTTGTGTCTTTTAGAAAGTGAAGTTTAACAGTATTTTCGTTATTTTGGGATTACACTTTCTTAAGTTGAACAGATTCTAGTTCAGAAAATTTTGAAGGTTGAAACCCGTCTGGGAATCGAACCCACGACCACCAGAGTTAGGCACCGAATCGCCAGCAGTAAATAGTGTTGATAAACAATTGTGTATATCCTAAAGTTCCATTTAGTTCTTTTATGATGTTTATTGCAAAGATAGCTACTGGTTGGAAGTGTTTTTAAATACATAATATAAGGTATAGAAAAAACGACAACATTTTCAAGCCACAGAGAATATGAACTAATTGCGAGATTTAGAATAGCCCTATAGTAACTATATTTCTTCCCGAAAAACTCATTTACAAATAATACAAAAATTGCTTAAAATACGATCCTGTTATTAAAAGAGATGGCGAAATAGCCCTGACTATTGTGAAATTTATTTCAGCAAGAACTTCCGGTGGCGACTGCGATTCAATTAACGCCAGAAGTTTTCAATCTAAATATAATTAACAGAAATGTTCAAAGATGTTATAACAACACCATGTGACAAATACTTTGTGTATACAAGGCAGACATATTAGAATCACCCTTAACCGGATGTTGATTTTATCAGATTATCTTAACGAAGAAAATGTGTAAATCCTTAAAAATAAATATAGTAAGATGGGAAACAAGCGTGTACTGCGTGTCCTGTTCCAACGAAATACATAGTGTTTACACAGAAAATATGCACGACATAGAAAACCTTATAACTTAACAGATTTTTTCTATGAATATTATCAGTTATTCCAAATGTGACAATGTGCTTGTTATAACAGTGATAGACAAAAAGTGGTTTCCAGTCAGAAGGTGACTATCCTTTATATTTATTATTGAGTAATGATACATTCAGAATACTCTATTTGGTCGGTTTGGTGTTTATGGTACAACAAAACATTCTACTTGACAGAGATTAAACGCTTGTACAGACCATCTAGTTCAGTGGCCTTATTAACAAGGTGTTCTAATCCCTGCCGTGTTTGTTTTTGTCACTTGTTTATTTGTAGTTTCATTAATCATTAAAGTAATATATTTTACATTCTAATCTCATTAATCCGGAAAATTGACGTGCTGTAAACTGATTAATCCCGTTTAGAGATTAAATCCCCAGACTCAGATTCCTTTATTTCCATCAGACAAAATTTGAGAATATCTTGCATACAATGGGTTTTGCATATGGCATGAATTAGGGAGTCTACAGGAATATCAGAACGGTATACAATTGTTAACATCTGATTCCTACTCCAATGCAACCTTTTCATAAAATAATACACACTTTTACGAACGATTTCACCAACTGATCGGACGTCATGTAAAACAAACATACCTCTTGCACTACAACGGTAATGTAAATGTATAAGCCATCTAAATGCGTTATTATCCATGACTCGCATCTTGTCAAAACATTTTGGGTTATAAACAATCCACATTGAACAAGAATATATATTTGAGCAATATGCTTTGAACAATATCTTGTTTACTGATTGAGAAAATGGCTAAACTTTCTAAATATCATATTTACCCATATACATAGCTTCCTTCTTTGCTCATCTTTATCATTAAGACTACTGATTATGACGTGTCCCAGATTGTATATATACAAATATACATAAGCCTTTTCTTTACATAGTTTAATAGGCCGAGGTGAAAACGTTTTACACCAATGGAGAGCCACTACTTAGCATACAGTCATTTGACAATTATATACAATATCATGAGATAGAGAAAATTATGAACATATACTAGTATCTAATAACTTTTGCAGTGACTTTACAGAAGGGCATAGAAGGCACAGATCGTCAGCATACAATAAATGGCTAACAAAACGATCAGCAATGTTGCACCCAACACCAGCGTTAGTGAGTTCAACATCTAACTCATGGAGATAAACGGAAAACAACCTCGGAGACAGTGTGCCACCCTGACGTACACCATTGGATACATTGAAAAATCAGACAGGTTGGAACCACATTTAACACCAAATAGCTGGGTTTCAAACCAAGTACATAGGTTATCAACAATATACATCGGGACATCGCGATCAATTAGTTTTTTTAACAAAGTCCAGTGGTTAAACCTGTCAAAAGCTTTACTAGCATCCATAAAACACACAAAACAAGGCTACCGTTATTTCTATTCAAATGTATAATTTTCTTTGAAAGGTAGATACACTGATCTGTAGAATGTTCACCTTTAAATCCAAACTGAAGGTCTAAAGTATAAAGGTTAAGTTCACATTGATGTAAAATGAGGGATTCAACAATTTTAGAAATAACATTAGCAACAGCTATTAGTCAGAATTATCAGAAACGTTAATATTACCCGTTTTGTTTTTAGCAATGGGTGTGATAGTGACTTTCCCCATTTCAGCGGGCATATGGACATGAACAAACATTGCATTAATACACAGTGACAAGAAAACACAAAAAATTGGTGTGGCATTTTGAAGATGCTCAGCACACAACCCATCAATGCCTGAAGATTTTCCCATTTTCATATTTGTTATTACGTCTC
>JARFOD010024622.1:0-10836 GCA_031763545.1 Mopalia muscosa
TAACGGTCTGAGGGATATCTGACGATCGTATTTGTCTCTTAAAGGTCTGAGGGATATCTGGCGATGGTATTGGTATCTTAAAAGATCTGAGAGATATCTGGCGATGGTATTAATATCTTAAAGGTCTGAGGGATATCTGGCGATGGTATTGGTATCTTAATGGTCTGAGGGATATCTGGTGATGGTATTGGTATCTTAAAGGTTTGAGGGATATCTGGCGATGGTATTGGTATCTTAAAGGTCTTAGGGATATCTGGCGATGGTATTGGTATCTGGAAGGTCTGAGGGATATCTGGCGATGGTATTGGTATCTGGAAGGTCTGAGGGGTATGTGGCGATGGTATTGGTATCTTCAAGGTCTGAGAGATATCTGGCAATGGTATTGGTATCTTAAAGGTCTGAGGGATATCTGATGATGGTATTGGTATCTGAAAGGTCTGAAGGATATCTGGCGATGGTATTGGTATCTGAAAGGTCTGAGGGATAACTGGCGATGGTATTGATATCTGAAAGGTCTGGGGGATATCTGGCAATGGTATTGGTATCTGAAAGGTCTGAGGGATATCTGGCGATGGTATTGGTTTCTGAAAGGTCTGAGGGATATCTGGCGATGGTATTGGTATGTTAACAGGTCTGATGGATATCTGATGATGGTGTTTATATCTTAAAAGGTATCTGAGGGATTCCTGACAATGGTACTTGTGTCTTAAAATTCTATATGAATGATATAGGACAATTTACATTGGTATAGATTTAATACACAGTCTGCTTATTAAGTTGACAATAACCTTCTCGAAAACTAAAGTTTCAATAATTATTATTCATATGTTATGATTCTAGTTGTAAGATGTCTCAGAAGAATGGCTGGGGAGTATTCGTGTCTCACAGGAGCGGCGAGACGGAGGATACGTTCATAGCCGATCTGGTCGTGGGGCTGTGCACTGGCCATGTAAGCTCACACATAAACACTTTATATTACACTTGGTTTCAATTTCTCCTTATTCTTTGCATGTGTTTCTTACGGGCCATATTAAAAAATACTGCAGGGGACTGCGGGCCATATGACAGTTTATGGACAGGTCAGTCACCCACAAAAAGTTATAAGGACCGAAGCGAAGCTGAGCTAGTGACCGCAACAAACATGTCCAAACAATAGGGAGAAATTTAAATGAGGTATAACATTGCGAGATATTGGTCCGCAACGTTATATAAGCCTGCAGCGTTTTGAGTTACTTCCATTGAAAGTACTCTCCTATATTTACATTAAAATGCTGTTTGCCCTAACAGAGACATTTGCTTCCATCAGTATTATTTTGGAAACTCGATATAATATAACAAATATTGTAGGGGACTTTGGACTTCATGACAGTGTAACTGTCATGTTGCCCACATACATATTTTTGTTAAATATTACACAAATATTTCTCAATCTACAATTCTACCATATGTAATCCGTTTATTTGTATACATTGACAATAAATGATGTATATTTTGTTTCTTAATTTGAGGATACGGTCGTCTTTGTAAACAGCTTATCTAGTTTTACACTATCAACAAAGCCTATAACAGTTGTGACTACTTAGTACAAAGAAAGAATTAAATGAGCATTCACTGATGTGAGTTAACCTATTGCTTTCGCTGGGTAATGCCGTGTAGTAATTATTCTTTCTTAAGGCCCATTTATACTGAGCGCGAACGCGACATCGAACGCGAACGCGACCACCGCGACGTTCCGCAGGAATTATCGTGCATACTTAAAGCGGCCTATGGCGCAGAAAATTCCAGATTTCCCATCATGGCCGCAATATGTCAATTGCTGTAGGTCTTGGTGTAGTACTGATTTCGATGTATGCCCTTTGACCTCGCACTCTGATTGGCTATTGCCAACAGTTCGCGCGACCTTCTCCCAAAAATTCGCTCTGGAGGCAATCTCTGCGGCTTGCCCCGCGACCACAGATTTGGACGCGTTCGCGTTCGCCGTGAGTATAAACGACTCCATTGTCATAGCAGGTAATCAATCAAATGTGGTTGCCCCGTTCGTGTTCGTGGTCGCGTTCGCGCTCAGTATAAATGGGCCTTAAATGGGCCTTATTTCTTAAAAATGAAAAGCACATCTCTTTATCTCCATTCCTGATTTGTTTTTTTTCTTCTTCTTTTGTTCATAGATAAAGACAGGTGCTCCTTGTCGTTCTGAACGTCTGGCTAAATACAACCAGATGTTACGAATTGAAGAAGAACTAAGTAGTTCGGCCAAATATGCAGGGGAAAATTTCCGGAATCCTCTGGCAAAATAAAGTTGTGCCCAATGGTACGGGTTACAACGCCACAAACGGACTCATGAATCACCACTGGGAATTGAAGAAAAGCATTAAAAGACATGAAAATCAACTTATTTTTTAAAATATATTTTTTATTAAATTGGACTTGACAATCTCTCTTTATGTATGTTATTAAAAGTACTTTTATTAATAATGATTTCTGTGAAATAAATAAATCACACATTAAAGTATATGCTACCTTAAGTTCCGATTCAAATGGATTGTGAAATCACTTTTGACCAGGAGTTGAATTTATAGAATACATTATAACAAATTTATGTTTATGTCACACTGCGATTCGATTCGATAGAACTGAAGGTAACTGATCACAACTGAGCTCTTATGCCACAAAATACCACCAAAAAAAACGTACTGAAACTATATGATTGATCGTTGTTGTAAGAGTGTTTATGCCACTTACGATTACTTGGAGCTATTTATGATCAGCTGAAACTGGTGGTAGAAAATATAACATGCTCGAACTTGATCGCGACTAGCTGCCGATAGATTCAGCAGATGCCCTAACGTCACATTCAAATCTACCACTGATTAGTTGCCGTCGATCGTCAACTGGTACACTGGAACTGATCAGAACTAGATTCACTCGACGTATATGCGACATAAGCTAGCCTTAAGAAATCTGGCCTGAAATTGAAGTAACGATATAACGTCAACTAAAAGCAAAGCTATAGCGCGTTTTCTGGTGGCTAGATGGCGATACAAGTCAAACAGCTTACAGGATCTTAATTGTCCACTGACCATACGATGTACAGATGTCGTTACGTTATATCGCTTGGTGCCATAACTTTCCCCGAAACCTTCGTTGGTTGAAAACATCAGACTGTTACCTTGAATCCAAGTTTTTTAAGGTCAAACGCTTGTCATGTGATGATGGGGAACTGATAAGGGTTACTTATCTGACGTCAAGGGCAAAATGAAAAGACCGCCAACAAGTAGGGCTTGTCAGTACTATTATATGTGTCAAATGTTGAGCCTGTATCATTTAAATTGACGGAGAAATGAACCAGACTGCTATTCAGTTAGCTATTGGAAAATACGCCAGTATTCCACCGCCGTTCGGCGGACTACAAAATGTATTATTTTGTAAAGTAGGGCTTGCCAGTACTACTTTGTGTGTCAAATGTTAAGCCTCTATCTTTTAAATTATGGAAGATATGAATCAGACTGCTATTCAGTTAGCTATTCGATATTATGCCAGTATTCCATCGCCGTACTGCGGAGATCAAAATGTATTAATCCGCAAAGTAGTGCTCGCCGCTACTACTTTGAGTAGTATCACTCATATACTTGATGGTCGCTAGACGGACTCGATCCAGTGAACCGTGAATCAAAGTAGGAACAGTACGTTAACATGCTGACCACTCATCCACGGCCACAGGAAAGATAACTTTGAAATCCATCGTTTCAGCAAAGCCTGTTTCTGAAGAGGTTTAAACACAGACGTAATATCAACTTTCAAGCCAGATCACCACAACAGTAGTAATATCAAACGAGCACATTCAAAGTCTATATAGTATTAGCCATGCCACTCGGTCATTTCTATAGTATTTAACTTTAAGCGGAGGTCCATTGTGTAATTGATAGGGCGGCGCTGTTTAATATCAATTTGACTTTAGCTTAAAGAGAAATGACAAACAAACTTTCGTGTTATGTCACTTATTTGGCTATTTCAAAATAAATATGACATCAACTTATTAAAACTGTAACAGTTGAGAGCTAGATCAAAAGGACAGTACTAATCTTTAACTCTACTTTATGGAGAATCTCTCCATTTGTACACGTGAAAACTGAATTGTATGGTTAGCAGACAGTTCATCAACTACTCTTGACAGAAGAGTGCATGGATCTGACGGTGTCCTAGTGATATCAATTAAGATTATTGCAGTTGTCATGGAGACTGAACATGTCGCAACTGATTTCTGTCTTTTCTCGCAGAAATCTACTCAGTCCAGTCAACTGGAATAAGTTAATCTCTGAGACACAACTATTCCATTACAAGAACCACTTGTGTTCCTCCAGGACTGGTTGGTGAGTGAATTGGAAGTAACCTGGCTTGTTTATATGCAACAAACGGTTCGGTTATGCCATCATATAAATACACGTATAAGGGATTGTTGAAACCACAGCTAAGACAAAGAACTAATTAAAATTAGTTGTTCGTTTTTAGAATCCATTTTTTGTAAAATAACCACTATTTGTCAAATCTTGGAAGACTCAGCAGTCAGGCAGATAGGTGGGAAGACTCAGCAGTCAGGCAGATAGGTGGGAAGACTCAGCAGTCTTCATGATAGACTACCGCCATCTATTGCCGCGAATTAACTACAAAAGGTATATTTTTTAGTTTGATTTTTATTATTTTTTATTTGTATTTTTTAATGTAAGCAAGGTGACATCTAAGATTTTCGCAGCTAACAAAGACCATGATCAGTGTGTCCAAAATTTAGCTTGACCGGCACTCTGTTTCGCATTACCTTCAATTAAAGAAATACTTATATTCCATGACATTATTATTATGTATAGTTAGGCTACGGTTATTGATGTATCTATCAAAAAAGCGGGGTGCCGACCTGTATTTCACATTTTGCAAAGACTTTCGGATGCACTACTTTAAAATGTACTCTTATACCCGCCACCCCGTAAAATACGAAAAAAATGTAATTGTTTTAGGTAATAGCATTTGCAGATTGGTTTGATCGCAGTGAAAATTGCTTCTTTGGGCTGTGCATGAGACCACATCTAGCAAATGCTGGAATAATTTTAGAAGACATTGCTCCTGTTTCTATTTAACTCCCAAAGTAGGATTGGCAACCCCTACTTTACGGATTAATAAATTTTGATCTCCACCGTACGGCGATGGAATACTGGCATAATTTAAATGATAGAGGCTTAACATTTAACACAAAGTAGAACTGGCAAGCCCTACTTTACAAAATAAAACATTTTGTTGTCCGCCGAACGGTGGTGGAATACTGGCGTATTTTCCAATAGCTAACTGAACAGCAGTCTGGTTTATATCTTCGCCAACTTAAATGATAGAGGCTTTATATTTGACACAAAGTAGTAGCGGCAAGCCCTTCTTTACGGATTAATACATTTTTTCTCCGCTGTACGGTGGTGCAATACCGGCGCAATTTACAATGGCTAACTGAATAGCAGTCTGCTTCATTTCTTCGTCAATTTAAAAAATACAGGCTTAACATTTGACACACAAAGTAGTAGCGGCAAGCCCTTCTTTACGGATTAATACATTTTTTCTCCGCTGTATGGTGGTGGAATACTGGCGTCTTTTCCAATAGTTAACTGAATAGCAGTCTGGTTCATATCTTGGGCAATTTAAATGATACAGGATTATCTCCCATAGTATCTCCCATAGTTTACATGGTAGAGACATTACATTTGACACATAAAGTAGTACTGGCAAGCCCTACTTTACGGAATAATACATTTTGTTCACTATCATTAAAATTATGGAAAATATGAATCAGACTGCTATTCAGTTAGCTATTGGAAATTACAGCCTCTATTCCACTGCCGAACGGAGGAGAACAAAAAGTATTAATCCGTGAAGTAGGGCTTGCTGCTGCTACTTTGTGTGTCAAATGTTAAGCCTAAATCACGTAAAGTATGGAAGATATGAATCAGAATGCTATTCAGTTAGCTATTGGAAATCATGCCAGTTTTCCATCGCCGTAGGGCGGAGATCAAAATGTATCAATCCGTAAAGTAGGGCTTGACGCTACTACGTTGTGTGTCAAATATAAAGCCTCCATCATTTAAATTGCGGAAGATACGAACCAGATTGCTATTCAGTTAGCTATTGGAAAATACGCCAGTTTTCCACCGCCATACGGCGAAAAACAAAATGTATTAATCCGTAAAGTAGGACTTGCCGCTACTACTTTGTGTGTCAAATGTTAAAACTCTCTCTGTTAAATTATGGAAGATAGGATTATTGCTATTCAGTTAGCTATTGGGAAATACGCCAGTATTCCACCGCCGTTTGGCGGACTACAAAATGTATTATTTTGTAAAGTAGGGATTGCCAGTACTAGTTTGTGTGTCAAATGTTAAGCCTCTATCTTTTAAATTATGGAAGATATGAATCAGACTGCTATTCAGTTAGCTATTGGATATTATGCCAGTTTTCCTTCGCCACGGCGGAGATCAAAATGTATTAATCCGTAAAGTAGTGCTTGCCGCAACTACTTTGTGTGTCAAATACAAAGCCTCTATTATTTAAACTGCGGAAGATACGAACCAGACTGCTATTCAGTTAGCTATTGGAAAATACGCCAGTATTCCACCGCCGTACGGCGAAGAACAAAATGTATTATTCCGTAAAGTAGGGCTTGTCAGTACTACTTTGTGTGTCAAATGTTAAAACTATCTGTTAGATTATGGAAGATATGAATCAGACTGCTATTCAGTTAGGTATTGGAAATGACGCCAGTATTCCACCGCCGTACGGCGGAGGTAGATTATTTTGATGTATTATGGTATAAGACTTTAGTTTTTACCTAATATGTTTAATGTTGCAATTCTGTATCTGTTTTGACTGCCTTATTTGAGTTGTTAATTTGTTGGTAAGTTAGAGATGGTCCCTGGCGAATAGCTAACTGCTAACTGCCAATGGCAGACTAACTTCACAGACATCAGAAATAGGCAGTTTTACGAATCGAGGCAAGATTAAATGATAGTCTCCATTTTAACTGTTTGTAATTAGAACTTCGCCCCAAATATTGGCGGAAATTTCTGCACGATGGTCTGGCAAAGGGTGCAATTTAGAATGCGTAGAAGAGCTGTCAAATTAGTGTAGTCCATTATAGAAACTCTCGTGAGAATAAGACTGTGAACACACATGACCGTACAGATTTCTCTTCAAAAATTACAGAAATATGATAACACGTCAATCCCAGAATAAGCCGTAACTAGTAATGTTTATCATTAATATATATTTTGAATAAATGAAGAGATAAAAATCTGTCTGCCTCCACCGGGATTCAAATCCGAGAAGGCTCAAGCAGTGTAGCTCCTTCTCTCAGGTTCTTTATTGATGTTTGTATAAAATTTTATTTGAGTTTCACGCCCGAGTTGACGCGTATAAGTTATCTCCCTTTGCAATAATAAGATTCAAACCTGTCGGAAAATAAATATTGCAAGTAGGCACAATTATAATCATTGTTTTAGCCCAATACATTGTGCTAACGTAGTGTGCCTTGTACAACGCTGGCATGATAGGCCCTATTACATGCACTACGTACAGTAGGTCTATACATGCCCATGTTAATTAATACATGGCCACTCCAGTATCAATTCGTCATTGTCACACACCGAAGCTTTGAATTGCCGCTAGCGTGATACGATTTTAATTTGAATCCATTTGTTCACTTACGCTAATGTCGTCCACGTGTTACTCGCACACGGGACCAGCCAAGGGTATATATTATACAGCCATGTTCCCCCCTTACCCACAGCTAGCACAATGTATAGGGCTAATTCCTCTGTCTTAATTAGCCCTACGTCCCACCTATCTCAACCCGTGGTGAAAGATACACTGAAACCAATAACTAATATTTTACATACTTGCAATATTTCATTTCTAATAGTGTTCAATCATATTATTGCAAAGAGAGATCGTTTTTACGCATCAGCTCGGGCGAGAAATTTCCAAACTTCACCATGGGTTGAAATAAGGCTAAAACAGAGGAATATTCATTGTGCCTAGGCCACGGTCGCCTGGCGCTAAGTGTTTGGTAGTAAATTAAATACCTTATTGAAAAAAATAATAGTTTTTCATCTAAAGTCGAGAAATAAACAATAATGCAAGAAATAAAACTTTTACTAAATGTATGGATTTGTCCCGATCTGTACTATACTATAATACTATACTGTACGTGTATATAGTATAGTACATGTAAGTTCAGATCGGGACAAATCCATATATTTAATAAATGTTTATTTCTTGCAAGCTTACAAGCCAGGCGACCGTGGCCTAGGCCCACCTTAGACCCGTATCGGACTAGCCCTGTAGGCCTACGAACTGCCAGTCTAGACTAGTAGCCTATATCAGTATTTTCGTTGTTTTGGGATAACACTTTCTTAGTTAGAACATATGCATTTACTGCAAATGCAGGCTACCTAGACCACTCAGCCACCCGGCGATTCGGTGCCAAACTCTGAGGGTCATGGATTCGATTCCTGGACGGGTTTCAACATACAACATTTTCTGAACAGGTATATGTTCTAACTGAGAAAGTGTTATTCCAAAATAACGAAAATACTATTAATCTTCACTTTCTAAAAGACACAAAAAATATTTATAGTAGCCTATATGTATCAAAATGCACAGCCTAGACTGACAGTCCGTGTTAACGATTCCCTAATGCGTCGCCTAAGCTCTAAATAATCATTTATGATCGCATATAAAAAGGAAAACTGTCCTTCACATAGACCTGTTATTATAATGCACCACGTGCTGTATAGATGGTATCTCCAATGCACTCTTCAGCTTTAAAGTGCTATTAGGGCGCCACCTATCTACGGCAATCAACAACATGTGACACAGAAGTTTTGACAGTCGTGTGAAGAAGTTCTTCGAACGCGTCGAAACATTAACAAGAAATAACTAAGACATGACACTGAGCTTTCTCAGTTTGAGCAAATTGGATTTTTTCGACTCATGTAGGCCTACGACGCGGGCAGTCGACGATGGATTTGCGGAAGCTAAAGAACACCGTCTTCAATTATAAACAGCTATGCGGCGTTGTTGTTGTTGTTGCACTAGTGACAGGTACCCAAAATCATGTTGGCGCTGTTTCAGAACACCCCTTGCTGTTGGTTGTTCTGTTTGATGGATTTCGATGGGATTACTTAGACAAATTCGACACGCCCAACTTCCACAGCCTGGCGAAAAGTGGCGTTAGAGCAATGCATGTTATGAATATAATGCCGACTGTCACAATGGCGAACCATTATACTATTTTAACGGGCACTTATGCGGAGACACACGGAATTGTAGCAAATAACTTTTATGATCCACATCGACAACAACAATATTCAATGGAAAATGACAGTGACCAGACAGATCCAGAGTGGTTTGATACGGGTGTAGAACCAATTTGGGTTACAAATCAACTCAATTCTTCCGATCGATATTCTGGATCTGTAATTTGGCCTGATACCCTAGCACCTGTAAAAGGAATATCCCCTACTCATCAACTCGGCTCAAAACTTTTTGATCCCAATATTCTCGCAGAATATCGCATTGATACGGTTATTCAGTGGTTTTTACACAAAAGCAAACCAATTAATTTGGGATTATTGTATTTTGAAGACCCTGATGAAACAGGCCATGAATATGGACCCAATTCAGTAGAAGTAGAGAATGTAGTTAAGAAGCAGGATAAACTATTAGGATATCTGGTTGAAAAATTAAAGGAAAATGGTCTATTCGATCGAATTAATATTTTAGTAACTGCAGACCATGGAATGGCAGAAATTCCACCTGAAAATCATATTGATGTGTTTAATTTCGTTGAGTCCGAACTCTACAAATCATATTTATTTTCCAGTGTGGGCTTCATAAATCCTGCTCAAGGTATGTATACATGTTCCATTGTGATAAAAAATGCATATATTTATTCGTATAGTGTATTGGATAGATGCAGAATTATGTATCTGATCATCTATCATACACAGGGGTGGAAATGTTTAAAGTATTTTGTCAGACATTTTCCAATTTTGTCCTACAGGCCATTTAACACAATGTTAAATTCTGGTGATCTTTACAGGACAATCTCAATTTTTACCGGAAATGTCCTGCAACTGTATTGTTATTTCCACCCCTGATACATGTAGCATGTAGCCTTATCTAGATATATTAAAAGCTTACAGAAATTCAGCTCTCCTAACCATGTAATTTGATATTGTTATTTCCACCCCTGATACATGTAGCATGTAGCCTTATCTAGATACCAGGTATATTAAAAGCTTACAGAAATTCAGCTCTCCTAACCATGTAATTTGAAGTTTTTACAACTACCAACTTTTACGTGTTCAATAAACTACTGTCCAATAATGTTTTGTAATCTGAACACTGTGATACATTTGGTATGTCTATTGCGACCTTAAATAGTCCAGTTGCAGCTTTTAAAAAGTGGAAAATCATGGTCCAATTACATGTTGTCATCCCTCCACATTTCAGGCATCATCCCTGTCTCCCACAATGCATCATGCTACAGGAGATCCCACTGTAGGGTAATTACATGATTGGAAGCGCTCAAACTTAGTTATAAATATGTGTTGAACTACAGTTCCTCCTTTGATATACCACTCACAGGTTTCAACCCTGCTAATTAGGACTATTTTCCTCGGCATAAAAAATTGCTGAGGAAAAAATGAAATATCCTCAGCAATTTTTATTTCACCTCGGCAATTATTTTAGAAACTATGAACAGGTCAAGACTTAAATTCTAAGGAACAGAACTTTTATTTTTTA
>JARFOD010024633.1:0-24418 GCA_031763545.1 Mopalia muscosa
CTCTTTAATGAATGATAACCAGAGTTACGATCAGATTATGAAAATGGAAATTAATGTATTGTATTACACACAAAAAGATTTACTTATTTATAGAATATGGTTTTTGGGTGGTCTTCCCCTTTAAGTATTCCTTAAGTTAAACAATATTTAGCCAAATTGAAGCCTTTCATTTTCCATTAAAAAAAATGAAATGTGAAATAATTAACTTATAAGTTGTAGTCTATCATTTGAGATCATAAAAATTTGAACAGAATGGTTTTCATGTACCTAAGAAGTCCCGAATAGCTTTATGAACACGGACCCTGGTTGTTTCTCAGAAAGGTGTTAGAAACATAGTCAACAATCGTGCTATACTGAAGTTGCTTAGTACTGAGTCAGGTGTGTTGTTCTTAATTATTTTATGAATACTAAAATTGGGTTAAGTACGTTGTGTGTTACCTTTAGTATTACTTGATATATTTAATTATGCATATGCTTTGTTAATCATGCGATTTTCTTATATCTTCATTAATATGCCTTTCTTAATTCTTACCAACTGAAGTTACTTATTATATAAAAAAAAAATGAATGTTTTGAGAAAACAACTTGTGGCTCTTGTAGTTGTTTGTTAATAAAGTATTTAAATGAACTTCTCGAATATAAGAACGGTGTGTCTTTGGTTCATGGTAAGGTTATAGGCTGACAATCAGCTTTGTGGTGGATGTACATGAGGGTTGGCCGAGAGGAGATCCCCAGGCATAAATATCCCATAGTTAATGCCCTACGGAGAATGTCGTCCCGGGGGATGCGTGTGTGCGTGTGTGTTGCGTGTGCGTGTGTGTGTTCGCGTGTGTGTCTACTTGTATGTATGTATGTATGTGTGTTTTCTTGTATGTGGGTATAATGTTTGGATGCGCGTTTACTTGTGTGAGTGTATTGTTGTAGAAGGCCGATTACATAGTTTACAAATACACATTATTAGCAAATAAAGTACGAAAAGGGACTGACTGAGTTATAGCTGGATGTAGGCTGAAGGCTAGCAGGGTGTGTCAACCTGTCTGTCCAGCTCCAATGTCCAACTAACTACTGTCTAGTATTTACAGAGAGTCACACACATGAGGCTCTAAAGGCCTCTCTCAACTCTTGACCTATTCAGTTCCTACCACATCCCTCTCTGTCTTAATTAATTTGGATTGTCATTTCCGGACATAGGCCTGCAATAACTGTGCACGTTGTAACGGCTATAGGCATCTCATCAACGCGCTAACACTCTCCAGTGGAAAAACACTGCCTTGCAGGAAGGTGGAGCGAATGAAACCTCCGCTGGCAAGTTCTCCCCAAGTTCCGGGGCTATACAGGTTAACAGATGTCTACTTTGGCCATCCATACAAGCTTCCACTGGGTGAAGATCAGAGCTGGACATTATGAATGCCAACAATGAATCTATTCTTGACAGTTGCAGGAGATCCAGAAGTTTCCGGACCTAATCCTGCATCATTAATAGCTCTCTCTGTTCTCATTAAAGTGGCCTGGTACAATGGGAAGCTCATGGTTACGCATATGAGATGCCAAACGACCAACCTGTGACAGCTGAACTTCACACGTGAAACAAGCAGCATATGGATCAACAAACCACGGGAGATGATAAGCAGCAAGATGTCGTCTCATATGGGAAGATCTTATATGGCGATTATTTCTCTTCCTTGTCCCACTAAATCCTTGTTGCACTGTCCGATAGTGCTCAAGTCTGTCTTTTCTCTTAAGGTTGTCATGTTGCTGGAAATTGTTGGTAGAAATACGTCTTCCATCCCTTTTAGAGTGAATCTGTACATCAGCTCTAGGAGCTACTGTTTGCGCTGACACACCAATGTCATGGTCCAGAGACTCGATTCCGGACACATCATAACACAGGATGCCAAAGTCAGCGTCCCCCATAACCTAATTAACATAAAAAGATATTTCAACAATGGGCAATTCAATTTTGTGTGAAACAAGTAAGATATGCATATTAAGTAAAATACATTAATGAGTAACAACATAGCAATCATGCTCAAAGAACTATATCAAAACTATCATTTCCGTATCTGTCCAGAGTGTAGACTAGGCTATATCCACATTTCTAACGAATCCTTACTCTACATCTGCATATAATCCACAGGTATAACCTGTCTACCACTACGAGTCCTATAATGTGACACTCCAAATCCTACTGAATGGGAAGAGTCACAGGGAATTTGACTGCTACACTTCGTCCCCTTATTAACATCTGTGTGAGGAGTTGCATGTTTTTTTTCAGTTGTTGGGGTAAGTTTACCGTCACCCGGAGTGCAACTGTTTGTTTCAGGCACTAGGTTTGGTTTCTGGTGTCTACACGGACCCACAAGATGTGTGACCTCCTCTGACAGCAGTTGATTCCGCTTCCTTCGCAACCATATCGGGATATCTCTGTCTTCACACACCTTCAATCTGTCATGATGAATGACAATCTGGCCTTTGCGCCCACAAACTTTATACAGAGCAGGTCCTTTAACCTCGGTAACCACCAGTGGTCCTATCCAAACTGGTTGGAGCTTTTTATAGACACCAATACGACGAGCGGAGTTTAACTGATAGACTATGTCTCCGACATTGTACCGATGCTCGCGTATATTCAAATCATAGTCACGCTTCTGTCGCTTTTGTGTACCAGCCAGTCGGTCCCTAGCCAGCTGATGGGTTTTGTAGAGAACCTCCCTGAGATCTTTTACATACTCGGCAGTCGGAAGAGTTCGCATGTTGATTGCTTGATTACCGAGAATGAGGTCAATGGGTTGTGTTACCTCCCTCCCTAACATCATCATGTTTGGCGAAAAACCGGTCTGACGATTCGGAATAGAGCGTACAGCTCCTGTGAGTAGAGGTAAGTACTCATCCCATGAACTCTGATTGTCCTTAATGTAACATCGTAAAGCCTGAAGAATAACTCTGTTGTAGCGTTCCACCTGTCCATTTGATGAGGGGTGATATGGAGTCGTCCGGGTCTTTGTAATCTGTAACAAGGAACAAACAGCTCCAAACAAGTTACTCTGAAAATTTGTACCCTGATCTGAATGAATTTGCATTGGACATCCAAATGTAGCTATGAACTGCTTGACAAATACCTCAGCAACACTTTTGGCCGACTGGTCTGGGAGACTCCAACATTCTAACCACTTAGTAAATTGATCAACCAGTACCAAGATGTAGCGATTTCCACTTTTTGTCACTGGAAGGGGACCCAGAATGTCGATGTGAACTCTTTCTAATGGGACTCCACTGTGAAAAGTACTAAGGGCAGCCCTTGGAGATTTGCACGATTTCTTTTGCAAATTACAAACTTTGCAAGTGCGAACATACACATCACAATCTGTTTTAAAACGATGCCAGAAAAAAGACTGTGCTACTTTTGCTATTGTTTTGTCACGACCTAAGTGGGCACTGGTCGGCGCATCATGACAATGATAAAGGACCTGAGACTGTAACGACTTAGGAACAATCAACAACCAACGAGGGTTAATGTCGCTCTCCCATTTGTACATCAATATACCTGACCTTAAATCTAGTTGTTGTTTGCACAACCAGAGATGTTTCACCTCTGGTCCTTGAAGGAACAATTCCCCCTGTGATGGCTCTTTTCCATACTCCAACCAACTAATTACAACTTTCAAAACTGCATCTTCTCTTTGTGATCGAAAAACGTCAGCGTTGCGGAGATCCCCAAACCATACGGCTTCTGAACCATCTGGGATATTAACGTCTGCTATAGCACCAACCTGTCTGATAGCTAAAGGAATAACGTCATCAACCTCATCCTCGAACCTTGACCACTGGTCTTGAGCACGTGCACAATACCTGCAGCCACCACATGGCAACATCTCAATTCTGCTTCCTGTCAGATAACAATCACAATTATCCAAATCATCTGGTATCCTGGACAATCCGTCAGCATTCTGATGGTTTTTACCAGAGCGGTGGATAATGCGGATGTCATATTGACTCAATTCTTCAAGCCAACGTGCCAGTTGACCCTCAATATATTTAAATCTCAACAACCATGTTAGGCTGTTATGGTCAGTGCGTAAAGTGAATCGGCGCCCTAAAAGATAATGTCTAAACTGGCGTGTAAATCGGACTATGGCGAGGAGTTCCTTACGAGTGGTACAGTATCGACGTTGTCCTGGAGTCAACGAAATGCTGGCATAAGAGATTACTCTCTCTACGCCATTTTGGATCTGAATAAGTTCGGCCCCGATTGCAATGTCACTGGCATCTGTGTCAAGCACAAAGTCATCGTCATTATTTGGGTAACCCAAACAGGGGCCTGAATAAGTGCCATTTAATTCCATTGAACGCTGTTAGATGTTCAGGAAGCCAAACAAATGTGCTTTTGTGGCTTGTAAGGGCGTACAGTGAAGCAGCAATTACTGCATATCCCTTGATATGGTCTCTATGGTAGTTTGCGAAGCCCAAGAAGGATTCCACCTGCTTTCTAGTTTTTGGCATAGGCCATTCCTTAACAGCTTTGGTTTTTGCTGGATCCACTGCTATCCCTTGCCTTGTCACCACTTTTCCAAGGAATGAAACCTCTGTTTGAAAAAGGCAACACTTACTTGGTTTTAACTTCAAGTTATACTTCAGAAGTCTTGCCATGACTTCATTCAAATTGGCCAAATGATGATCGAAAGAAGTTCCCAATATGATGACATCATCTAGGTATGCCAATACTTCATGCCAAGCCAAACCTTGTAAAACAAGTTCCATACAGCGTTGAAATGTCTGTGGGGCATTACACAACCCGAATGGCATTCGCACGTATTCAAACAAGCCATATTTTGTTACGAAGGCTGTTTTGTATCGATCCGCCTCATCAACTTTGATCTGCCAATACCCAGATGCCATATCTAGAGTGGAAAACCACATATTTCCGGACAAAGCATCAAGGCACTCACCGATCAAAGGAAGACTTGAAGCAACCTTTACAGTACATGCATTAAGCTTTCGGTAATCAATGCACCACCTTACTCCCCCGTCTTTCTTACGAACAAGCACAGGGGCGGATGCCCATTCAGACATGGAAGGTTGGATAACATCAGCAGCTAGCATAGACTCCAAATGTTGTTTTTCTTCTGCCTGAAAGCTTAATGGTGTCCGTCGCATATGTGCCCTGGTGGGTACTGCATGTCCGGTACCAATGCTATGTGACAGCTGTTCAAAACACCCTAGATCAGTGCTGGAAGAAGAAAACACCTCAGAATATTTCTCAAGAAAATCGGACAAACACTTTAACTGATATCGGTCTAGATGTACTGATGACCTCTGCAGTAAATCGGAAAGATGTGTAAGGTTATTGTTGTATGTTGTAAGATCAGTGTGTTTAACTGTTCTAATTGCTGTACATGCTTTGAGAGTGCAGTCTGTTTCTGATAGCTGGTCATCTAGATTTACTTCCTGTACTGCAAACAACTCACCAACAGGCATACCTTCCTGGACTCTAACAAATCTATCAGAGAGGTTGAGAAATGTTACTGGCACTGTCACATTGGGTACCGACAAACTACAAGGAATCAATAGTCCGTGGCAATCTGTCCTGGGTATCAACATAACACTCTGCTCACCTTCAAACAGCTCCTGAACCTTAACATGAATAATTATTCGACTGTTAGGAGGGACAACATAGCTCTTGTTTAGTGATACCTTACAAACTATGTTGCATTCAGTCTGCTCCCGCGCTGTTAGACTGGCAGGTATAATGACATAACCCATCGCAAGAGTGCTTTTGCACAAGTCCACAACACAATCATGTTTAACTAAGAAATCCAGACCCAGAATAACATTATCTCTTATTGGGGCAACATAAACTTTCCACAAAAAGGACTTGCTGCCAAGATGAATAGTAATGTTAGGGATGAGCTTAGCAGACATATAGTCATTCCCAGCACCCTTAAGACGAACAACTTCCACAACAGGAAACTCACCCAATAATGTCTGAAAGAATGACTCACTTAAAACCGTCACCTGGGCTGCACAATCAACTACAGCCTCTGTACGCACATTCTCAATTGACACTGGAACCGTAAAGCTAAGACCTTGAGTTTCACGCATGGTCACCTCTCTCAGCTTGTCAACCTCTGAGTCTGGAAGAACACTCCCATTGAGAACGTCATCACCCTGCTGACCATTTGTTACAGGTGGGGCTGGAAAGGGGTCAATTTTTCCAGCCCATGTTAGTTTAAATGTGGAGATTTGAGTGGTTTTGGAGGGTCTTCTCTATGAAAATGAGGCGGGGAGTCGGTTAACGTCTTCTTTGGACAGTCTCTGCTGAAATGTCCGAACTCGTTACAAGTGTAACAGTTTCTTCCTACCGGAGAAGGAGATCTACTCCGAATTGTTCTCGTAGGACTAGAACCTCTAACCGGTTGAATCCTATTCATGAGGATATCTAAAATCTTAGTGAGTTTATCAGAATTTGACAATGTATTCACCTCAACACCACGGTATACTCTCTGAAGATCTTTTACATCCTTATTCAACCTGTCAATCTCAGTCTCTGAAACATTAGTTGCAGATGGTTTAACCTGCCGCACAGAGTACTGATTGTCCTCATAATTTTGATCTGATGGTACCTGGAAATCATCAATAAAAGACACTTGTCTCTTAACCACTTCACCATTTACATACAGCTGCCTAACCTTTCTATTGTAAGATGCTCCTAACAAAGCAGTCCTGTTATGAGCAGTTTGTCGTACAATCTGCAACGCATCATCTATAGTATGTGGATCACGATCCATGGCAACTAATGCTGCCCCCTTGTCCATGCAACCCCGCAAAAAAGCTTCAATGGCGTGGGCATGAATTATATCCTCGGGTGCCCCGGGCCAAGAATCAATGCACAGGGCCAATGTCCGTTCAGCGAACTCTTCCAATGACTCATCCAAGCCTTGTCGAACTTCTGATAACTGGCGACGTACTGAGCTTGGTGGATCCCGCTGTCCAAAACGAGAATTCAATTTATAGGACAATCTATCAATATTAGACCTATCTGCAGAAGGAATATGGCTATAAAACAAAAGGGCATCACCCCGAAGTGACTCAATAAGCTTGGCAAGTTTTGTCTTAGAGCCCCAATGTTGACGTCTGGCTATTTCCTGGAACTGCAACTCAAAGGCTTTCCAATGGAGTTTACCATCATAAGATGGCAACCTAACCTGGGCTACTCGTCTTGTAGAGCTATAATTAAGCTCTTCCTCATCACTGTCAGCAGAACAGTAATTTGGGGAGATTGAATTAGCGGACTTGTGTTGGTCCCCTTCAGTAATAAACCTATCCCACCCCCCTTTTCTTTCATTAAAATTCTCTGACAAGTTTGGTTAGTGGGCCTAGATGCTTCCGGGCCGACACCGATTTGATCAGACGTTAACCTGGATCTGGATGAATCAATAGGCTGGTGGGGAGAGATATATTGACCACCATGTACATTGGCATAGCCTTTTTCAATGAGCGAATTAGCTGGTGAATTTTCAGATATTATTTCTGAGTTAAATTGCACTTTGGCAGCCTCCGTACACGTGTCACGAAATGGAACTTTTTCAACCTCCTTAGCATTTGATAACTCATCTGGGCCACCATGCCGAATTGATGACATTGTTTGTTTAATGTCGGCTAAAGCATGCAAAACATCCACCTTAAATGAATTGAACTCTTTCTGTGTAACAAATTCGCATTCTGGTGGAAAAATTAAATTCCAGTCATTAATTGTCAGAGGTCTCATCTTTTCATCAAGACACACATTACCACTGGAAATATTATCCTTCCATACTGAAGCTGGAATAAAATCATTCGTAAACTTAACCCAGTCAGATAGCCCCGACAAGGAACTAGAAATAGAATGCATTATATCCCTAGTCTTTATCATTTTCTCTGCCTGTTTTGGACCAATACCCGAAAGGCATCCCTCAATCATCGCCTTAGACGCAACATTGATATTTACATTTGTCTTCCCTACAACCCATTTATTTGATTCTGCCATAATCAGTCAAATAACAATTGAATAATGTGTAATTCCAAAATAAGACTGTTGTATAAACATGTCAGACTTTCAAGAGGAAGCTACTGCACATAATTGAGGTCCACAAAACGAAACCAAATTTTTTTTTTTTAATTTTGAATAACTCTGAAAAACAGCAGGAAAGAAATCTCGAAATATATATGTATATATTTATACCTACTCCCTATTGACCTATTAAAACAATCAACCAAATCAACTGTTTAAGAAATCTTTCTCACAACTACAACTACCACATGCAATAACATGGACCAACACCAGCAAATATAGAAAATTCCCTTAATTACGCAATATTATAAAAATATGAAATATATATATAATTTGTTATCACACACACTGTTGTAAATATCTAGTTGACAGTTTATAGAAATGTTTATTTAAGAATTTAGTTAAATTGTTTTTGTTTTTTGAAAATATATAGTTATATAAGTAACAAGAGTAAATACAAATGTTACAACACTGTGACTAGAATACAATGGGGCACTGGTATGAACAATATTTTGAAAATGCTATAATCTGGAGAGGTTAGACTGACCCCAAACTTCAAATCACAATAACCAATTTTCAATTAAATCTAATCTGCTCAAATGTGTAACTGTCCCCAAAGTTTGAACTAATAAAAATCGGTCCAATTATCTCTGGTTACAATTATTTTGTAATTAAAGCCTGGTAAAGATTTGTGTTAAAGATTTTACAAATATAATATAATGAATACTCATCTTTGCTGGCAGATCTTCAACTATTAATCCAGTCACTCTTTCCGGCTTGAACTGAAGACTTGGGTTCACAAAATCACTTCTGACACCAATGTTGTAGAACGCCGATCAGATAGCGTACAAATACACTTTATTAGCAGATAAGGTACAACAGGAGAATGACTGGATTAATAGTTGAAGATCTGCCAGCATAGCTGAGTATTCATTATATTATATTTGTAAAATCTTTAACACAAACCCATTTATTTGATTTTCGCAGTCTAGTTCTCTAGGCGTGGGTTCGAATCCCACTTCTGACACCAATGTTGTAGAACGCCGATCAGATAGCTTACAAATACACTTTATTAGCAGATAAGGTACAACAGGAGAATGACTGAACAGGCTGGGTTATAGCTGGGTATAGGCTGAAGGCTAGCAGATTGTGTCAACCTGTCTGTCCAGCTCCAATGTCCAACTAGCTATTGTCCAGTATTTACCGGGAGTCACACACATGAGGCTCTAGAGGCCGCTCTCAACTCTTGACCTATTCAGTTCCTACCACAATATGCAATAATAAAAAAATCGCAATTTTGGAGCTGAGGGGAGGTAAGAGTATCCTTAACGTCGTCCACTGTTCTTATTTCACCCATTTGGCGGAATGTCAACCTAATGGATGAAATAAACCAACTTCTACGCCACTGCCAGCAAGTAAAGATCAGGCAGGATAGATTCAGGACAATACCAGGACGTAATACAAATGCATCACAGACAGAATGGCAAAGTAGATTGTTTCGAATTGAGAAACCCTTTCATACAAAAGAAGGGGAGGTAACTTTGATGGACAGAAGAATAATTGGCAATTACCCAGCGTGCAAAATTACTATTACTGCCCGGCATTTAAATATATCATACAATGTCGGGTTTTCGTTAGAGTCATGTGACTTGTTTTCGACAAATCGGAACAAAACATAATCCAATTACAAGTGGGTAAGTTGTGTGATTCTTTGACGGATTTTAACTTAGAACACAGGAATATGTTACTTCTATGACAAAATGCCCCTTTGTGCTTTACAAACTCCAGGAATCGAAGTTACGACGTTGTGATGCGAAGTTGAGATGAGAAAAAGCGAAGGTACGATGCGATTTAGTGAAGTTGCGATGCGAAGAAGCGAAGTTGTGAAGCGAAGTTTCGATGTGATGAAGCAAATCTGCAATGCGAATGAGTGAATTTGCAATGCGAAATTGCGATTGGAAGCGCAAAGTTGCTATGTAAAGTTGCTATGCAAAGTTGCGATGCGAAGCTTGAAGTTGCGATGCAAAGTTAGATTCAATGTGATTGGTATGTATTGCCAAACAGCCTAACTCCAAAAGTTATATAAGGATATATATAAGAGGATCATACAAGGTGGTGTTTTATTTCGTGCCAAGTGACTTGTTTTCAACCAATCAGATGTTTCAGTTGTTTTCAACTTCATTATTACTGATATTTAAAGAAGGGCAGTTTGAGCTTTATTTTTTCTGAACGGTTTAATGAACTTAATTTTGTTAAAGTTTGTTAGCATTAAACCATTATTATATTTTCCCGAATTCTGTGTTTATGGTTTATATTACATCTCTTTAGTCTGTTGGAGATTATTAGAAAGTTCTACGCGAATATTGATTGATTATAGCGATGGTAGGAATTTGTTCTGATGAGAGTTTGCTTTTTTACCATTTTTTTTTTTGTTTTCGTTGTGTGTGAAGTTGGACTACAGTTCGCAGTTTGTTGTACTCATAATATGTGGTAAAGGCAACAGATTTAAAGAATCCGATTATTTACACAATGTTTATTATTTGGACGGGTGTTATTACTGCATATTATCAGCAGCAAACAGTGAACTGCGAACTGTGGACGGCTTTCTTTCAATTGCATACATCGACTCGCGGACTTCGAACTGTGGATTGCATACTTTAAACAGCTGAGTGCAAATTGCGATATGATAACAGCAAGCAGCGGTCTATGGCTAACCATAGATATTTCTAGAGGTCTTTTCTTGCATTGCAACTTAGCTTCTTTGCATCACAAATTCGCTCATTCGCATCGCAACTTCGCTTATCCGCATCGCAACTTCGCTTCTTGGCATCGCAACTTCGCTTCTTGGCATACTTCGCATTAAAACTTCTCTTTTACGCATCGCAACTTCGAATCGCAACTTCGCTTAATGGAATTTGTAAAGCCTAGAGAGGCAGTTTGGCCCTTCTGTGCCATCATAGATGATTCATTGCTAACTTCTCTTAAATACGACGGAAAACCAGGACATCTCTGAATTTGTTTGCAGTATTTTGTCATACTACCGTGGAATTGATCTGAGTACTAATTGGAACACAAACATTTTCTGTTCTAGCCTCACTTTTTTCTTTTCTTATCATCTTCATATGTTAATGAATACAGAGTTATATGACGACAGATTGTCCACTTCACTCGGCGCCTTGGTCAGTAAACAGCTAGAGAGAAAGTCTGTAAAAGCGAGCGCCACATATTCCTGAGGTTGGAAAGACGAACCCGTGAAGGATACATCAGAATGACGACAGATTGGTCATTTCGCTCTTTTCTTCCTAAAATACTGTGGGGAACCAGAACGAAACTATATAATACCAGCCCACATATATCTGATGGTCAACAGACGGACTCAATCTCTAGAACAGTACATCCTAGTAGCATTAGTAGGCCTATACCATACCCACTAAACCAAGGTAAAGAGCTAAGCATATAATCAAGTCTCCTATTATCCCGCCCTAAACAGTCAGGTTACACAGCAAGGTATCTATTAATTCTGTAATCATCCTCCGGAACACAGATGGGGTTGAAACGAAACCTACCTCTGTTGATCAATAATAATAGCCTGTACATCGTATCAATAGCGCTAGTTGCACAGGCAAAGGTTCGCCAAAAAAAGCGTTTTGGTACATGTATGTATGCGTGCATGGGCATAATCACAGCATAGGTGGTATATGGCCTGAATTTTTTTTACTGGTCAAGGTATCATTTAATTCTGTAATAATCCTTTGGATTATCGTGTTACGAATACTCCATGGTAACAATTCATTTTTTGAATTCGAAAAGTGTGGTTACCAATGACTTTTGCTTGTTATAATTTTAGACAATTACCTGAATGATCTTAATATATTACAATAAAATACCACAACAGACACAATAGTTAACAGGGTCACTTTCAACGGATATAGGGCAAATCTGTAACCTTTAATACATATTGGTTCCATTAACTTGATCCAAAATTTCGAGCGTCACATATTTGACAGTCTGCCATTTATTTTTCTGCAGTACTGATGGTTACATAGCACACAAATGCCCAAGCTATAAACCCAAAAGGAGCAAATAACATGAACAAATGCTTAAGGCGTTATCCCCCTACATTTGTTGAATTAAATACAACTTAGGCGAGTAGATGGATTAGCCTTTAGGGCAGCCCAGTATTACTTGAGTCGAATATATTAACAAACATTTGGAGCGTGTAACGAACAGACTAACATCACTCCCTATTACAGTGTGGGCTTCCATTGATGGCTCTGACGAGGAATTACGTTTAATTTGTTTACTGTTTGTAACCATTAGGCGTTTGGATCGGTCTGGAATATCTGCCAAAAATCTATTGAAGCGATTGGAGAAGAGAGATTTGTATTGACAAAAGCGCCTGGCAAATTTTGATCACCGAAGAATTTCTGTAAATATCACGTAAGGTGGATGAGATGTAGTGAACAGCTTTAGGCCTGAACATAAGTGGACGGGAATTTAAAAATAGCTTGCAAAAACCCTTAAAACCAATCTGACAAGCAGTAGACGTTGTAGAGGTGGTTTGCTAAATGGTCTGGTAATCATCCCCGTTTGCTCCTTGTTGGGCCACTGTGATAAAATGTCAATGTAATTTACCAGTTTAAGGAAATAACATAAAAACCAACAATTATGTAGATAATATTACAACCTATGCATACGACAACCAGACAGACTTCGTTTCTTAAAGACAAGCAACAAACAAATAGTCCCGCTTTTTGATGAACACCAACCCAAAGTAAGACAAAGATCACTTGTACGATTGATTGCTTGATTGATTGATTTATTGATTGATTGATTCAATGTTTGTTTGACTGATTGGTTGACTAATTGATTGATTGGGGAGTACGTTGATTGATTGATTGATTGGTTATTCGGCTGATTGGTTGGTAGGTTGTTTTGTTAGTTGGCTGGCTGGTTTGCAGGTGGCCCTTTGGCTTAAGTGCTTGCATAATCTAGTACAAGATTGATTGATTGATTTATTGATTGAGAGTAAACACAATGCCAAAATAATTCAGAATGATGTCACATTTGAACATCAATTGTTACCACACTTAAACAAAAAGAAGAGAAATACAAAAACAGCACGCCAAAACCCGTAACATATTTTCCTTGACAGAGGACGTTGTTAGCTTATTGGACAAACCTTACAGATGTTTCCGCTTTTGAAAACGCAATCAGGTAAAATGTCCGTGACAGGAAGAGTAAATATGCCTTATCCAACTAAACCCTTTCAATATGTCCGCCTTATTTACTCATATCAGATACAGACACACAGCGTATCACGACGGAATAATCTTATTTGAACTTTCCCAATATTTGCTGTATGAATATCATTGTATAATACAGTGAATGTCTCAATAATGTAACAGTAACACTCATTGAGATTTTTGTAGTGGTCTGAAATATCTGCCAAATAAATATTGATGGGGACATGACAGATTTGTTTGAACGAAAACCTTTTCTTCTCGGCTGGGATTTTTATTTGTTTTTGTTTTTTTTTTGTTTCCCAGACGAAGTTCTGGAAATATCATGTTAAGGGAATTAATCGTACATGGCTCCTGTAGGGTTCAACATCAAGGAACATAAGTGCATTTTATGAATAGCCGGCAAAATACTCATAAAAGCGGTAATTTAATGCAGAAGGAATGTCTTTGGCATTCTATCGCAGACGAGCATCATTGTGTTGCCAAATGACTTTTCCAAATTCTCAGTTGATTGATCACAACGAATACATTGACTGTTCCAATTTCAGTACAACTGAACGAGCTGGAAACTGCTTAAACTGTTGGCAAGTTGACCCTCATATAATATTGCCGATTTTTAGCTTCATTTCAATTGTATATTTTTTTGCTTCAGTTTTATTATAGTTGACAAACTGACAAATCTAATTCGATGGAGAATTTATGGAGAACCAACACATCCCAAACCTCAACAATGTATCACAGCGAGTCCGATTAACCAATTGCGTGTTGTTTAATACGAGGTTTAGGTTTTTCTAAACACCTTGACCAAATACAAATCGATAATTTTGCAAATAACCCGTTGCAATAACAATCAGTCCATAAGAACAAGGTCTGAAATTAACTTTGTATCACCTGGTTGACACCATGTCACATAGTTTTCTACAAACCTGTAGTTAACATACCAGACACATGCCAAAGCTCACATAAACTCTGCTCATGTACCATTCAATAAATAACGGGGAGAGTTTCATGAAAAGATAATCCATGAAGTTTGCCAAGCATTCGAGTTCAACTTTAGTGTGGTATGAGCACACACAACGTCTGTTTTTATTCTGTGACATTAAAATATATAGTCCCTTCGCCTTTATTGGTAATTTTATTCTAATAAATTGGAATTTTTTAAAAAATTAATAAACAACTTTATCGATCTTTTGGACATTGCTCATATATATCCACAACATTGCAAACTATGCTGTGTTTTATAATACCTTTTCTAGACAGTAGCATATTTAGTAGTGTGATTTGTTAAAGGCACGGATTAAAACGTGCAACGATATCTTTAACTCTGTATTCCCCTACAGGTCAAGACGATTCAAGTCACGTATAACAGTTACGAATTCGTAGTGACCATAATTCCCACAACTTCAAGCAAAGAGGGTCATTTGTTTGGGTTTCCGTAGTGTTGTATCACTCCCTAGCCACTACTTAGAGAGATTGATACGCACATCTGTTAATGTCCAGTCTTAGTACACTCTCAGACATAGTGGTTATTGGGGGGTTCTTTAGAAAAGAGGATGGTTTTATATGGGACCATTAAGCCAAAAAGGTTCTTTGATAAACGCAAAAAAGAGAACAAATACTTGGAGCAGATACAGGGAAGGTTAACCTTAAAGGGTTCCACCTGAGCCGTGACTGAATGACGTCCAGTGACGTAAGGCTTCCATTGGTGCCATATTTTTCACAGATTTAAATGCATCAGTTAATTCTAGGCGTTGTATACTAAATGTTCCGGTAAATCTGCTTGTGTTTAAAGAGAATTCTTCTGTTCACCAAGCCCAATCTGGGCTCCACAAAGCCAATTTGCAATGATATATTTGTTTTGCATTTTATGACTGTCCTGTTTTGTATTTTTGTTTTGTACTGTTGAGTGGTAATTATTTTTACCTAGGGCTTGCATGTCGCCTGCAAAATTCTAATTACCACCACCGAGAGATAAGACCGGTATCAAGCCTCTCTGTCTGCCAACAATTTATTTGAAATCATATAGAATCTTAACAAGACCAGATGGTTCCAACGTTCATACAAGCGTAAATATGTAAGTGAAATATAGTTTAATGACATTGTAACACCCACCAACTTACTACAAATGTTGAGATATTTATAAAATATCAGTCTTGATATCATACACTCTTAAAAATAATGGTTCTTTGAGGGTTCTTTAGAAAAAAAGGATGGTTTTAAATGGCACTAGGGTTGTTCTAATGGACCGTTAAGGACAACAAATTTATTTGATATAATTAAACATGGAGAATTGGATGGGATAGTTGCTGTGAGTGTTCCATACAGGACCATAAAGTGTTCCACCACAGCCATATATGAAGACCTTAAAGTGTCACATTAGAGCCATATCTCTCTAAGAGTGTACTTCGTTTTTAAGACATTGAGTTCCAATATTTTCCGTAAAGAAAGCCAACAATTTTCATCGTTATCCTGTTGAATTAAATATTCCCCTTAAGATAATTTGTTTAAGTTCTTTGCTAAGTACTTAAGATTGGGTGAGTATATTGTTTTCAAAATCGCTGTCATTACTATACTTTACATCACATATATAATAGCGGATTTTGAAACTTCAATATCCTCCGTTAAGGCAGGAAATCGAACACACCAGATTCGAAAATTAAACGTGTTGTCGATAAAACAAGTCAGATATTGACACTGAGATTTCAACATTGTTTACACATAGAATTGATATAATTGATATAGCGTAACAATTTTACAGCGGAATGTAATGCTGTCACAGGACTTCTATAAAAACGTAGTTGAAACGTTTACTCCTGTTATTTGCTAGTGATATCCCGTTGGTTTGTCAAGTATCACTACTAAGGGTACATACAGGCAACATGTTGTTGAAACACAATGGCCGGTGTTTTTGCCTCGAAAAACAACGTTGAAACACTAATGTCTCCTTTAGAAAACTTCCAACACGCCGATATTGTGACAGCTATTAAACACACTTAACCTTTGTCACACTTAATTCATATTTAGTCAAATAAATAGTTGTTTCAGTTTGTTTTAATATCATCAACCAAGACAACATGTGGATATATTTAAAAAGAGAGAATATCTTACAAGACCACCACTGAATGTCTGTGTTAAGAGTACATACAAGATTGAATTAATCCCATTGTGAAAAACGCATGGGAACAATAAAAGCAGGAATGACTGATCTTAAGTACTTTACAATGTGATGAGTGTGTAAGCTGTCACCGCGGACGAATAATTTGGGAAAGCCCGACAAATTAATCAATTTGATCGAAGTTGTAGATTGTCGTTGTCACTGTGTATTCCAAACTTTAACGCCCCTCTCTTCACTCTCTCGTACATCTGAGGTCAACTCTACCTAATCTGTCCGTTACATGTGCCGTTCCTTAGTTAGTTACATCATGATTTGAAAACGGGTTACATAAGTTTTATACTTAAGTTAAGAAGTCCACAACTATGTGGAATGTAAAATTTAGACATTTTTACCTTTAGTTGACCTTTCCATGTGCGTCGTCCTCCAGCTAAAGGCAGTTTGTTTTTATCACTGGAGGAAAAATTAATTTTCCAACATATTGAAAACGCTTCACATCTTGGTTGTTCTTATGAAGGCTAGTGCTGGAATACAGCGCCACTATATAAGTGAAATACCGGACATAACAAATCCAAACACAAATCAGTCAATCCAGTTGAAATTGAATAATGTTTTCTCGAATGTTTTTCTGGGGTGCTTAATTTTATAGAAAAAAATTCACGTGCTCGGTCAGTTCAGTCATTGGGGCTTCCCTTTGCGCAGTAATATGATTCTGATGTAAACAAACTTGCGTTCTTCTGTTAATTTCAGTTTCAAACAGTCTAACTGTTTTTTCTTAAATATTGAAATCATATAATCGTGCTTCTAGTTTTATAGGTTTTTTAAAAAAGGTAATCAAACAGCCCGTTTTATTATACGTTGTAACAATTGAACATTGCATTAATTGGAATTTCGGACTAAATGGTATTTAAGCAGTACTTTGCCTCTGAAAGTTTGTCAAATTTGTCCCCAAAAATTGCTTTTTTTCAAGAAACATTGAAGATATATGATAAACAGATTATATGTAAAGTGTGTGTTACGTGTCTTTCTATCTGCTCTTGTTGTTTCAGGTCGGACTGCTCGATTGATACTGCAGTCCGACCTGAGACAACCCGAGCTGATATATCGTCCCATATCACGCACTGTACATATAATCTCTATATATCTCACTATCAATCCTACCGTTGCAGTCTTCTTTAATTCGGTTAAAAAAACATCGCTTAGTCTTGCCAATATATAATGCGCAAACAAATTTATACAATAAGGCACCCCTACAGAATACAAACACGCCTTAGTGTCATTGTTTCTAAACCTATTGCAAAATTAGCAATGTTTATATATCAAATTTGTCTCATTTTTAAACAAAATGTGATTAGAATGATCCCAGTTGATATTTGTATCTATCTCACCTTGGAATGTCTTAAACAGATGTAAAATACAACTTTCAGAAAACCAATAAAAACAATCAACGACGAGGCACCGTTTACTAGATCACACTCCATTCTTTTCAATGATGCAAATTTGAAGTTTCTAACATGATTATAGTTTTTCTATAAAGACACCTTGGAAAATGTAGAGTCTGCTTAAAAGGGCCAGAAATAGGCAATTAGAGTTTTGCGACTTGAACATCTAATCAAGGGAAAACTTAATTATAGGTTCCAATTTTACTGTTTGTATTAACAATTTCGAATTGTTTTTTTCCACCACCATAAAATTTGAATACCTAACTTTTTATCCAGCGATAACAAAAATCCAGAACCATCATAATAAATGTCTGTTTCCTGAGAAATGTTTAGTCACTGTATTGAGTTTGTTTCAAAATACACGCCTAATAATGTATATAATATATACATAATTAGACGTGTATTTTGAAACAATTGTTAAACCGGTTTTTTATAGACAAACATTTTTTATCCTACTCAATTTGATATTGCCTAAAATTCAAAATGCATTAATATCAGTTTTACCAAGTTTTCATCGTCAGTTAAATAAAAACAACATGTTGGTGGATATGACACTGGGTTAAGTGAGAAAATCTGCCCGTCATCCACTATAAATTCTGAATTTTATAGCTCGCCAGTGGCCAAACGATGTTAAAACTCGACTTTTTCTAACAAAACTGAATATCAAATAGGAGAAAAAATCAATGTGCAGTTATTTTTCATGAAAAAAGTTCCATAAAAATCCTTCATATTCCTTTTCTGGTTGTTTTGTCTAGCCTATTCATAACCTGTAAATAAGTTTGCTGTAGGCTACTTTGTAATTTTCTCTTGATGATGGCATAATAAATGCTGAAACATCGTTTTTCGAAGTTTAATTATGCCCACTATTCCCCAGTCTGAAATAACTGTAGGGATTTTAATATAGCTTTAGAGTACACAAATTAATGTTAGGAATACTTTATGTTTCAAACCCCTAAAAGATAGCAATTGATAAATTTATACAAACGTTAAATAATACATGTCGTATGGAGACGATCGTTTGTCATACGAGAGGATGAACGTGATACATTTGAACAATTCAGAGTGAATAGAAAAGTCGATGTTGAAACGATAAACCGAAAGTGTATAGCTGTATGGCGGATCAATACTATTCAACTGTCTTTAATACGCCACCTTGTACACTACAGCAACATCACAACCTCAGATTAACGTTATCCTTTAATATAACCGTGTTTGATGTTGGGTGAAAGGGTGGTTGTGTTAGTCGACCGGCCACCAGTCTGCTTGACAGTCGCCTTAAAGTAGGCAAAAAGAAACACACGTGAAAATGTCGAAAATTTTACTTGAAATGCTGTTAATTTATTATCTAATAAATAATTTTATCTCTATCACTTCCTGGTGTATCCTTTAAGTAACTTTACAGGAATTAGAGGAATGCAAACCAGTTGAATTATTAATGTATCAGCCACAGCAACACAAAATATAAATTTTTCGGATTGATCACACGTTATCAGTTTATGGCAAGCCGTCTTATCATTTCTACCGTTATTCTTCAAATGTTGAATTCTTTTTCAGATATGTTGAATTCTTTTCCATATGTACATATGTGAAATTATTTTCCACGTATGTAAAATAATGTCATTAATTTGAATTGAACATAAGAAACATGCAAGCAAAACTAATTCGACATATGTAGCATAAAGGTAGAAGTGAAAAACAGCTTACACTATCAGCTGGCACTTAAAAACAAATAGAATGTTATAGTATAAAAAAGGACAGAGGAACTTACATGCGGTAAAAAAAAAAACGTACAGGAATAATACGTGGTAACACATCACTAATTAACACCCGGTATAAAACACGATAAAAATGTGTAACAAATAGCAACATAAAAACAAAATTTACTTAGGAATATGTAGTTGCTTGCTTCATTCTTTTATTGCCGCCATGTTGAGGAAAGGAAGAAATCCATAATAAAAAACGCAAGTCAATTAGTAGTGAAGAAAAAATATGACATACAGTGAATTTGTGTAGTTATAGCAGGAATTTGCAGAAGCTGGTTATTTGGAAAGAATGCGGGATATAATTGCCAAAGCCTAAGTTAAATAGGAACCAAGATACAGCCAAGCAGTGTTCCAACACAAAAGGGGACATTGTTTATTGGAACTCTAATTTATGCAATTTAGCCGGGAAATTTATATAAGTCTGTGCTTAATTGTCTTTTGTATGTATCTCATCTGTAGCATTGAATGATGTAGCATGTATTAATGGTCCGAATTTACCAGTGACTAAGGCACAGGTGAACAGGGATCAAACAAGAAATGAGAACTAGCTACTTTGTGTGGGAAGTTGTATAATTCCGTAATATGTTCTGTGTTTAAAATCTGTTTGAGGACGAATTCATGAAAGATTTATGATACAAATATCATTATTTCTTTGTTGCACATCTGCATATGTATATTAATGGGGTATACCAGCTTGAATAGTCGGCATTAAACAATTACAAAGCTAAAACGCGCTTCTATTTGTATCCTGGAAAACATTAAGAGGAATTAAAGGAATTTAAGCCCGATTATTTATTAAAATAAGAGTCAGAAAAACACCAAATATTAACTTTCTCGATTGGAAACTCGTTAGCATCAGAAGGCACTTAAAGTAAAAAAGAATGTTGTAGTAGAAAATGGACAGAAGAGTTGACCGCCTTTGTAAGGCAAAAAGGAGGAGTTCCTGGTGACGCTTCACTCGTTATCACTATGTATAAACACTTTGTGTCACAAATAGCAATAAATAGCTTCATTTTCACTAAAAAAAAATTATGTAAATGCTCGCTTTGATCACTTATAACCTTCGCATTCGGTAATGGAAGTAATCCATCTTAAAATACGTAAGTTAAATAGTAACGAAGGCAACGATATGATATTATACAGCTATAATTTGCGTAATTAAAGCATTAATTTATATAATTTGGCGTGGACAGTTAAACAACCCTAAACAAACAAACGAACAAATACAAAAAGTTAATTTGTATAATTGTTGTGGGAATTTTGATTATTATTGCGTCAGTTTTTTTGTATTGCAAATCTTTAAATGAAGAAGAAATGTTTAATGCAAATTGAAAAAAGGCCTAAATGGATAAGCGATCAAGATACAACCTGGATAGAACTTGAGCAACAAAAAATAATTAAAAGATAACCGATATATTTACAACAACGGTGTTATGAAAAAATCAGATGATGGAATTTGTTATATTGAGCCATTCTACTTTTGTCTAAAGCTACATAAAGAACAAAATCAAAACTATATTGGGTGTAAATAAATTAAGGTTCAGTGTAAAATATATTGCTTATATCAGTCATAAATATGTTGAGGTACAGCTTATAGAAATATTTTGTGCTGTTAGGTGTGCAATGCTGTGAGGATTTCAATTATAAAATCGAGTGGCAATAAGTGTAATCTGTCGTGTTTTTGGCGGAGTTACCTGTATGTAGATATATTTAGTGTAACCTAGCGATATTTCCAGGTATATAGTATTTATCTTCTGATGCTAGGAGCTCATTTATTGGTGGTACAAACTAAAAAAAAGATTAAATAAACATGAATTTTTCTAAATGTGTTTTCATGTTTGTTTCATTGGGGATTAACGTCATACTCAAGGGTATTTCACTTTTATGACGACGGATTTTCCACTTCACACTGCACATTGCCGTATCACAGTGGGAAACAAGGAGGAAACCTTGTAAAAACCTCCCCACGTTTGCCGGAAAATCAACGTTTGGCTCGCCCATATACTTGATGGTCGACAGGCGGAGTCGTTTGTATCTGAATGAAGACTAAAATTTCACAATTAAATTTTCCTGATATTCAATCTGTCACATTTAACACTAATTGTCACTTGGTATATATGAATCTTGTGAACTGACGGTGACGCAAGATGGTGACTGACTTGATAATAGGTCTTGTTACATGTGCATCCTGTGAGTTGACGAAACGTAAAGTTTACTGCTAATTGGTTGTAACCTAAGACTCATGAAAAATATCTGTTGTAATATTACTTTAACTCAGATTATTCATAAGCCATTTGCCTTATAGCTCGCCTGTGAGCGCACGCTCGTCAACAATACAGGCGGATTAAACGGAAATATTAAAGTTGATGTGTTTTTTAACGATTCCACCAATGTATGAATAAGATATTACTACCAGAAATAGACTACGGGTTGAACAGATATACCTCTGTTTTCAGCAATATTTAAACAATTCCTTTTTATAGCTTGTGTGTTTATTTTACACATAAAAAGCATCACTTTCATGCGTTTAGTATCAATAGGAAAGCACAGGAGTGTACACAATAACAGTGGTGTTCTTTATTTGTAGATAAAGCACCAAAGCCCTTCAGACCATTGTGTTATTTACTGTGACGTGCATCAGACAAGACAACAAGATCCCCTAGAAACAAGTCATATAAAAAGGCGATAGTCTGTTCTGCACTGTGATTTATTGACAGGGCGATACATCACCATACATTGTTATATTGATAACAATCCCACCAGTCAATTGTCCCCCACAGCTTAGCCTTTGTTTGTGATCTAGACTACCATCGGCGATTCAATCACATTAATGATTAATGTTGTCATAAAATTAGCAGTATACATGCTTAAATGTACACAACAGGGTTATTTTATAAAACGTATCTATAAAAAACAGCGTGTGGATGTTTGAACAGCTCCCTCACATATAATATGTACATGTCAATAAAGTTTAATCACTATAGAAACATGCTGCCTAGGAATCTTAACCAAATTAGAAAGAAACATAAGCTAGTCATCGGTACTTCATGCAATAAATAGCACTTATTTCAATTCGCAAAAGTGATGCCACGGCTACTTTGACAAAATCTGTGTTCCACGGAGTATTTTCATTTGATTGCCATGTTGAGTCTACAAAGTGGAATAGAACTGGAATGGAAGTTGAATTCGGCCATTCCTGTTTTCGTTTCTTTGTTTCATTCCTCAATTCAGGACATTCCACACATGCGGTGCATGTGCTTCAACAGAAATCTCCTTTAAAAAGCAGGACAAATGCACGAAATTATGAAACGAAAGTGCAAAAGTCCAAACCACGAAACTGATAAAAAAATTTACATTATTGGGCAAAATTATAAAACAACGAAAGGTTAATTATTCGAACGGTAGTTTTGGTTTTCTAATTTCTTAAAAAGTAAATAGAAATTATAACTAAATATGTCCATTGCACCACAGTTTCTGACTGTATTCAATACACTGTAAATCTGTTTGAGGCTTAATATGTTTATTGTCCTGTTAAAGTTCAATACCACATCTGATATGTTTAATAATACGTTTAGATGTTAAACAGTATGTTTATTCTGCCTCCTGTTATGTGTTTAGGTCTTCTATATAAAAATAACGTTTACTCTTGGTTTTATATATACTAGGTCCACTGGCCGGTTGCTCGAAACGCTATTAAATTTAATCCGCTTTAAGATGACGTGTGTCCTGTTTAAGGTCTATCTCTAACCCGGTATTAGTGATTTAATCTTGTGTTAGCGGTTAATCGTCCCAGGGTTAAACGTTATGTTCAATTTTATTATCACGTGACACTGATTTTGAGTGACGTCTGTAAAGCAAAATGAACTGATATGGACTGATGCAAACGGTTTGGTGTGTACGTTTCAAGTTCTATTACAAATAGTGTTTGTCTAAAATAAATATACTAAGAGTCTACGTTGACAACCGCAACAGAAGTTAGGCCTAATTCAGAGAATAAAACTTTTTTATACGACTCGATAACATCAACAGCAATTACTTGTAGTAGCGAGTAGGTCTAACGACAAGACTGAAGTTTTGTGCGCAGATAGCGTTGCAGGGACAGAATTCTTGCTCGCAAAATTGTGCAGCTAGCCAGTGAATTTAGTTTATTAGAGCACACAACCAGAGTAATTCCTGCATATATGATGCATTGCAACGAAAGCTCACATAACCGGTAGACAGTCAGTTAGGCCTGGACCTTTGTAAGTTTTGACATCACTTGTGCGGGTTGAACATGTAGGCCCTACATCAACACTCTAGCTAAATTTGAAAGAAGATGTAAAGAACCTTTATTTCTGCAAATGACTTCTAACAAGTCAAATATAGGAAGTAATCATAAATGTCGCGTATATTTTTGCTAAAATTCAATAGTAGACATGAATGTGTAAAATCTTAATTCAGCCAACAGTACAGCACTGACTGCAAAGGCCTACGTGGGGGTGGTTGGAAGGCTCTTCATGTTGCCCTGGTGCTCTCAGAGCTAAAGGCGAACAGGAAGCCGATCTGGTTGTGCTGTTTGTATTGTGCCCTGTTTTTGTTGTCCTGTATTTGTCCCGTCCTGTCTTTGTTGCCAGTGGTGTCAAGAGCGGTTTCCGTCACCTATTTGGCTGGCACGTCGTCATATAACTGAAATACCCTTGAGTACAACTTTAAACTCCAATCAAACAAACAAACGAATCATGAAGAAGTTATCACTCTGGTAACCCTTCCCATTTCTATGGGCAATTTTCGTTTTCCAGAAACTGTTATTTTGATACCGCATTCAAGTTTTG
>JARFOD010024634.1:0-10836 GCA_031763545.1 Mopalia muscosa
AGTCGTATGAGGGTCGTGTTTGGTCGTATGAGGGTCGTGTTTGGTTAAGAAATTTGCATAAACCACAAGGTCGAGCAGGAATCAACACGATGTTCTCAATTTTTCTTAAATCGTGTTCGCAATTTCTTAAATCGTGTGTGTGAGATAGGGCCTTAACGCTGAGTAACTGGACAACAACAGACACATTGGCAGTTTAACGAGTGGAATATAGATTTAATTCTCTCTTTGGCATCTGTCTTTTTTACCTGTATATCTGTGTCACCCATAGCTATTAGTTTATCTTGTTTTTTTAATGAAAACTTCTTTCGACGCCTGTCAAGTCCGTCTTTTGATGAATAGAGTAAGATCATGTCACTGTATAATATATGGCCCAAACCTTTACATTAGACTTTACAATTAATGGATGACCATGTCGAATAGCAAACCGTCAGACGCAGATTAAGTTGTACAACATGTATGCTATAATTCACTGTGGTGATGGCTAGATTTAACAGCAGCTGTGCTTTACCGAAACTTACAAATCAGACCGTCTTGAGACCAGATATAGTATCGTATAATTAAAGGCAATCCAAAAGTTGAAACACCTGATAAATCAATCAAGAATCTTACGATGCTTCTACTCCGCCTTGACTGTTCAGGCAAAACCCCCCCAAAATACCTTGTCCTTGTGTTCGATAACGTGTGAATTCCGTGCGAGAGTCGAATTGCCAATCACTTAGCTTCAAAAGTGAGCAGCTGGAATATTAAACACAATACCGACTTCTGACTGTTTATTCGTGACTAAGAGACAAGTGGATAATGATGTTGTCAGATTGCATGTTACCTATAGTTAGTTACCTTTCATATTCTTCAGCAAACAATTTCTCTTCATTAGCAGTTTTTATAAAACATGATAAGTGTATTTTAAAGCTATGCAGGATAATTTTTTATCAAGTTTGCATTCTTCATACTTCGTGACAAAAACACGCTCTAAGATGCACAATATCTCACACGTTATTAGTTTGTAGATTTTATCTTTTACATTTAAACTGGGATTTAAAAATAGAACATTATGTATCAAGCATAAAGTGTCAATTTTTTTTTTTTTTACAAACTTGTGCATTGATTTAAAGCCATGATTTACAACCATCTACCATAATTATTTGTTTTTTAATTTTAAATTATTATTACTATTAATTAATTCGAATTGTGTATTAAATCCAACTGCACAAGCTGAGGAAGGACAGATATTTCCGCTAAACGTAAGTGGTGTTTTGTATTTTAATAAGGCTATCGATCACAACTGTTGAGAACTGTTGTGCTATCGTTATTTATCTGCTGAGGTAAGGTTTATTATCATTACCACAATCGGAATAGAATTTTAACTCAAACGTTCAAATAGAGGTTTTGCATTCGTAAAGAGATGGATATAATGTAATATATCAATTCATATGCACCGACATTCCTACCAAAATTATTTATTAGCAAATAAAAAATTATTTAAAAATAGAGGCGTTTTACAGTAATGGCACTTTTGACTAGTGAGAGCGAGACAAATTGACTAACATATTTTAATGAATATATATCTAATATAAAGAGACCTTTGTTTACATGTCCTGTCTCAGTATTTACGGAGAAAGCGGAGTCAAGTCTGCTTATTTTTTTATTATCTTCATCACCTGTTGTAAACTCATCTTTTTCGGGGGAAATTAAGGTTGCGATGCTGTCTCGCAATCTATTGAGTGTTGAATCCATTGTCGTCTCGCTATATTTAAAAAGGGTTTAAAATACTTAACAAAGAAATAACAAGTAACGCAACTTTGTACATATTTGCTGTACATTGAAACAAGCTTTCGAATAACGACTTACTTACTTCATCGTCAGGTAAAACGGCCATACACACTGCCTACCTATTCTCTTAGACTATTTTAATAAAAGTTTCAATATATCCAAAGACATTGATGGGGTGAGCTGTGCATTAAAGGACAATAATGTAAACTATTCTTTTTGGCTGAATAAACAATCCTTTAATGAGGAGTTTAATGAGAAAAATAAAGCAAATGTTGGTTAATTAAATATTGTTTTTAATCTAGCGCAATGTACAGCAATTGAGACCATATTGACTGATTAACACAAATTTTAAACCAGACAAAAAGGGTGGCTACAAAAAAACCTAATCATTGTGCTATTTGTAGTTCAATCCTGTCACTTTTTCTTTATATAAGCTTGTTTTATAACAAATACTGTCAACGTTTAAACATTATTTTAACTGACCTCAAGAAAAAAAGGTACACTGAAGATGTTTTTCTAGTTTTTCACTAAAAATAGACCAGAATATCTTATGAAATGACAGGTCAGCGAGTTTCTACGATTTTATGTAACTACTACACCGGTACTAACTTTAGGCAAAACAGAACACGACCGTAATTAATAATTACATGTGGTCACGATTAAAATCTTATTCCGAGATATGACTGTCAGATTACTTGGTTTAACATAATGCCCGTTTATTTACATGTCATTTACATGTTACACCTGCATGAAATATTCATTGTTATACTAGATCCTTTAAAGCACAAGTCTTATATAACACAAATTAAAGGGAGGAACAAAAAACAACAACAACAACAACATATACACTGTAAATCGAATTGCTAATAGATTTTCGATAGCAGTTTCGGAAAGCAGTGAGAATGGCGAGTTGTTCGTTATATAGTAGGGTTGACTTATCGATAAGCAATAATCGTGAAATGAATTTGGATAAGAGTCTATAGACTTATTACAGTAGGCACTGAAGTTATGAAGTTAAAGTACACAATGTATCTAAATTACCAAATTGGTTTTGATAAGAAAACTTAAAGTTATCTAAACATTCTGGAAACATTTTTCGTAACAGCTTTGTGCAATCTTTCTATTCAGCCTTCGTTTTCTCAACTTTTAAAATGTGATGCTCATTTATTAGTTTCAAAGAATATTTATTAAGTTAATTTAATGAACAAAATACCTCCTCCCTTTACAACGCTTATTGAAGCGACGGGGTCGCCCATCCTAAAGTAATGTGCCTTATTGCAGAATCACATGAAGTGTGTTTTTTTCTAATTTTCCCATGAGGGTTAAATTAATCAATTGTTGTGTTGTTGCCTGTCTACCTTATAACAGTAACAATTCTACCCCTGATGAGTAATACCCTCCCCTCTGACCATTAAGATGGGCTCGAAATTATAGGAAAACAAGCCAGATTTGACATAGCGCCAAGATATTGCATTGTCGCTATATGTATCGATATCAACAAAAGATCAAATAAATGAATAATCGAAATTGATAATTATTTGTCAACCAGATAAAATCGATTTCTGCATAAAAGGATAATCAATTCCCCACCCCTATGTATATACAAATCCGGATAATTGATGCATCATGTAATTGCGTTGGAAATAACTGTTAATTGTTGATCTTCAATAACCACTTTGCAAAATGGGTCTCTTTTCAATCGGCCATATTTGACAATGCTAATTACGCTTTCTGGTAAAATAACGTTATGTCTTATTCTGACAAGTTATGTCAATTCAATTTCGCATAATCTGTTACAAGAAGTCAATAAACCAGAAGTGTGCAACTCCATATTTATTAGTGTAGGCCTAGACGGCATTGTTTCCCTCGCCAATGTCTGATTTTGTGTGTGTGTTTGTTTGATTGAGGTTTAACATAGTACTTAAGGGTATTTCCCTTAAAAGACGACGGATTGTCGGTTTCACACTCTTCCTTGCCTAATTAAGGTGGAAAACCAGGAAGGGAAACCTCGTAAAAACAACCCCGCGATTGCCAGAGCCACATCGTGTGTCTCACTTATATACCTGATGGTCGACAGACGGACTCTATCCTGTGAACGGTATATCGAAGTAGGATTAGTTAGTGCACTTACTAACCATTAAGCCACGCACTCGAGCCGCCCATGTTTGAAAGTTAAGGATGACGTAAAGTTTAAGTTGTGGGCAGTCGATTCGCAGAACGTCTGCCTTACGCTGGTTAGATTTTATTCGGTAGCTCTTGCCAAGCATTGGCAACTATCGAAGCCTAATTTGGTCTGATCATCACTCTTGAATTCTGGGAATTAGTTTGCAGATGGTGAAAATTATGACCGCCTGCATAGCAGAACACGGATTTGTTCGTCATATTATTAGATTGTTGCCATAGCTTAAACAGTGTTGTGGCGTATTTCGTGGTTATTATTTATTATTGTCATTTTTATACGAACACTTCCAACATACATACTAAATAATTCGCTTATGAAATAAGTCTGGGTTTTCATTGTTACTGTTCTGACAGTCCACGACAATTGTCACAGCCAATTACCTATTTGACCCAATATTCCACATGGCCTAATCTTGGAACATGTGGATTTTAGCCTTCATGTATGTAAGATCTCAATATATACAATGCACCTATCCATCAACGTCCAATGGTCTGGTAAATTATGTATTTAAGCTGACGTTATCGTTGAACTATTAAGTTAAAATTCACACAATGTTTTTCGAAACAACTCTTCTTGTGTTACCACCTTGTTCAGTCGGTATTCAGACTTGATTTATTCTCTGAATTTGGTAAAAACAACTTACATTGTAGGCCTATCTGCAAGCCGCTGTTTATGTACTTACTTATAGATCAAACTACATAACGGTGGGCCTACACTATTGTAACTTCCATGTGCTAAGCGTTTATTTTCTGTATCAGGTATTGGTATTGACGACACCTTTGTAATGATGTCAGGCTGGATGGGGAGTAAGTATGACGAGAATATACCGGCAAGAATTGGAGAGACTTTGAAGACGAGTGGAATGTCTATCACACTTACCTCCCTTACTGATTTTGTGGCCTTTCTTGTTGGTATCATCAGCGTATTTCCGAGCATTCGCTACTTCTGTATTTACACAGGTCAGTCAGTCCTACCAATCATATTGCTCCATGCGAATAACCTGTTTATTTAGAAAGAAGTTGGTGTCGTTGAGTTCCTGTCAAATTTATTTCGTTTTACATGTATTTGATGGGAAACAAAAATCTCGCTACCATAGGCTTACGTATATTCTGTACTCATGTTACATTTAAGGCAAAGTTCACGATGAAACTATTGTTAAGTGTGATACCAGGCAGTAAATTGATATTTAATTCGAAACTGAATGCTGAAACATTCACCTTTCAGTGCATAAGAAGTAACAAAAGCGCTTGTGACCAACAACACCATGTTAAAAAATAATGATAACGATTGTTTGTTTTTGTTTTATGGTTTTTGGTATGTGTTTGTTTAGGGGCGGGGGCACGGTATGGCAAGCCGTTTTATCACTACTAGCTTTATTCTACATGTGTCGAATTAGTTTTCCTTATATTTTACTTATTTAATTTTTTTTTTTTGGCTGATGTTGAAATTCTTTTTTACTTCTGTTGAAAAGATTCTCACTTATGTGAAAAACCATATCACATTGTAAAATACAATTTTATTTTACATATGATATGTAGAATTATTTTGAACGTATGTAAAAGAAAACACAAAAACCTAACTATTTCACATATGTGGAAAATAGTTTCACTTTTGTAACATTAACTTTTATTTTACATATGTCCAAAAGAGTTCCACTTATCATAAAACGGAGAAATAATTTCTCCCCACAGCAAGGGACTGCATGTGCCCAACCTTTGTGCTCCTATCGTCTTGTGTCTACTTTCATAACGAATACAAAGACGATAGGAATCTATTCCATATGCTGTGCAAGTTTAGCCTTAGCATGACACACTCCCAAGTCGAGAGAGTTGATCTGCAGCGAGATAACGATAACAAAGAAAAGCGCAGGCTGCCAAAAGTCAAACACTCGCATATATGTTCAGCCAACGACGGCTGAAACACAAAGCGATACCTTCTATTATGAAAAATGCCAATTGCGGTGACGAATAAAGAGTGAATATTATATCAGGCGAGGGGTTTATATCTTTTTCAGTATTTTTATTTTAGTCTAGTATAGATCATGTGTGTCCTCAATGAATGAGACGTAGTAACGTTCACTACAAAATCGACCGCAAATGTAGGCCTATAAAACAAATGTAGTTTCCTGATTTATTCTTCTTTAGACAAGTTTACATGCCTTGCAAAACACAGAGGGTTGATATGCTTGTGCTTGTGCTGAATTATGATTTATTTTACATATGTCTAATTCTTTTTCACATATATTGAATTCCTTTTTGACATAAGTGAAATTCTTTTCAACGTATGTAAAATAAATAATTAATTTTACATAAGTGAAAAAGAATTTCACGTTTGTGAAAAGGAATTCAGATTATGTAGAAGTGATAACACGGCTTGCCATTGCGGGGAAGGGCGATTGTATTGTTCTTTTTAATTAGATCAACTTGTCGTATTTACGGACAACGATTCTCCAGGATAGATGTTTTGTTATACTGCTTAAAGTTTCAATATTTATTATTATATTTACAGGAGTTGCTGTTATATTGTGCTATATTAATCACGTGACTTTCTTCGCTGGATGTTTGGCGATTCACGGTAGACGAGAACAAGCAACACGCCACTGTGTCACATGCCACACCATATACCCCAGGCCAAAAATGAGGGAACAAGGGGCGTCGAGATGTTACGCATGTCTTTGTGGAGGGGAGCCAGCAAAATCAAGGGAAGATTCCGAATCGGTGTGCGAACGAATTCCTCGTATTATTCTGCCAAAGTTTATTCTTTTCCGTCCAGTCAAAGCTATAGTAATAATCGTGTTTATAGCATACTTGGGTGCGTCAATCTGGGGGACGTACAACTTGAGGCAAGGTCTTGTACTAGAAAATCTGGTTAGTCCAAACTCTTACTACCTCCGCTACACCAGATGGTCAGAGCAGTACTTCGACACAAGGTTCCTAGTTGGCCTCTATATCACCGAAGAAGTTGACTACCGCTCCAACACAACTCAAACTTTGATCGAAAACCTGGTAAGCCAGGCCCAAAATGATAGCCGGATTCACAACGACTTCTATCTTTCATGGCTTGATGAGTACAGAAGGTCTCCTTTTTATAATGACACATCTGATCAGTCTTTTATTGCTGGACTTAAACAAAGCTTCCTTCGCTACATTCCGCGTTTCGCTAATGATATAATATTTAACGAAAACGGTACCGGAATAGCTGCTTCCAGATTTTACATTCAGACCGAAAATGTAAAAGATTCAATGGAACAAGGCAGAAGTATGTTGCACCTCAGAGATTTAGCAGATAGGACAGATATTGATGTATTGCCATATGCACCTTGGTATATTTATTTCGAGCAGTATGTTGAAGTATTACCTAACACTTTGTTGACTGTTGGGGTTGCTATTGCCGCTATGTTTGTTATTTCGATTATCTTCATGCCTCATCCATTGCTTGTTATTTATATTACTCTGGCCATAGCGTCTATCCTTCTCGGAGTGGTGGGATTCTTGTATTTCTGGGATTTGTCACTGAGTTCAATAACAATGATTCATCTAGTGTTGTCTGTTGGATTTTCTGTTGATTACTGCGCCCATGTGTGCCATGCTTACATGCAATCGGAAGCTGCTGGTCGACACGCAAGAGTTGCTACGGCGCTCACGCGAACCGGTAGCCCAATTATCAACGGCGCTGTATCCTCCTTGCTTGGCATCCTGTTTCTTGTTGGATCAAAGTCATACGTGTTCATGTCTTTCTTTAGAATAATGGTCTTGGTCATTGCCTTCGGCTTTATGCACGCCATATTTATTCTGCCAGTGGTCTTATCTTGCATTGGCCCCTTGCCATCGGGTCGTGGGGTGAGCATTGAAAAAATCAAAGTTGTTCAGACCGTTGATGTGATTAAGAATGGAAGACCCCAAAACTTAGAGATGGACAACACTCCACAGTTAACATCAAAGAAAGAATTCGGTGAAAATTATGAAAAATTCTAAATAAATTAGGAGTTAGAAGATAAACCCATTAATAGACTCAATGTTGTTACAAGTTTACCCAAACATGGGAAGTGAAACGTATTTATCACATAAATGACTCATTGTCGTGAGTAACCACAGTACCGAACAGGCAACTCTTCAGAAAATGGAGCTTTACAATCGTTCGTTTGTGGTTTAATATTGTATTGTATTATGATTGGAGATGCATGCTGTAACTGTAATTATTTTTTGTTTGTCTAAATATGCAAAGCTTTCTGTTTAACTATACAGCTGTTCTATATACTTCTCATTTGCTTTTTATATTAGGAATATACATAACCTATTCTTGTTTCACAGCACGTTTGGCTACATTTGCTTTTGACCTATGAACTGTAAGCTTTTTCTGGTGTGATATAAAACAGTTATTAGAATCTTTCAAATGGGTTTCACACTTTTTTTAATTCTCGACGTGAAAAAAGAATCAGCAAGTTTTCTATCTAAAATACTGGGATCGAGACTATCTTTAAAACAAATTTGTAAAACTTAATAAGGCTGGCACAGGAATTCCTATTAATAAGACAGAACTTTTGTTCTTGATAACCTCACTAAGACAAATTCCCGGAACGGATCGCAACCTCGAGTTATTATGTGTATAATAAAGACACCTTGGGGCAAGGTTATGGCCATAGGCCCAACGCATGGTGTAGACAATACGTATATCGAATAGAATTTTTAGTATAGGTTTTGAGCAAAACGAACCACAAAAGGGTGTTTCAGAAAAAATCGAAATTAACAATTGTGTTTATCCACTAGCGACAGCACGAGTTACAAGCGGTTTGATAAGGGTTTAAACGGTAGATCCTGTATATATTTTTTTTTTTTTACCTCTCCATACCCTCTAAAGGGTCTTTGTAAGCGAGGATAAGGCATTTAAGACACATATTTTGACCTTTCTATATAAGGAGACTAGCAAGTCGGGTGTTTGGTTGGAGATATCGGGATACAAATTCAATCGTCTTTCTCAGACCATTTACCTACTTGTAGGTCCCAATTGAAATCCAGTGGATACAATAGTTAAAGAGCTTGAAACCAATCACTTTATCGGTCTAAATCTTTCTGATGGTTTCATCTTCGGTTGAAAGATTTGGTGTTCCTTATATCAGCATGAATATGAAGGAGACATGTTCACCTATGGGTGATAGCGGTTGTAACCAGTTTTATCAAGCAAAAGTATGAAACTAGCCATTACCCAGTCTCAACTGCATTGTGACCAACCCATCGCTGGTTGTTGAAAAAGCGCCCCCAAGCGAAATATAGAGAAACCTCGAAGGACATGAATTAGATGTGGACTCATGGGTAAATCATTCTAAAGCTGTTTCTATCGCCTTTCAAAAGCTATATTTTTACGAAGTTTTTCACCGTAATTGGACAAGGAGCCGTTTGTACAATCCGTCAACATATAAGTGAAATATCTTTGCGTACCTTGTTAAACTCCAATCAGACAACCGAACGAACGAACAAACGACAAACAATATATTTTACCCATAAGGCCTGAGTGGATTCTGACATTCAAACTGCGCGAAGAAAAGAAAACTCCATTTCTTGTGCAATGAGTCATTTTTGCTAAAAATAAGGATTACCATTTTGAATAACAAATTGTTTTTGATTGTTTGTTTATTTGTCTGATTGGGGCTTAACGTCGTACTCAAGGGTATTTCGCTTATATGACAACGAATGCCCACACAGTTCATTGACTTATAACGGCGGAAAAACGAGAAGAAACCTCGTAAAAACCACCCCCCGCGATTGCCGGAGGCACATCGTGTATCTCACTCATATATCTGATGGTCGACAGATCGAATCGATCCCATGAACATTAAATTGGAGTAGGGTTAGGAATCGCGCACGGTACCACTAAGCCACTACCGCGGGCCAAAATTATTTTGAATATGGAATACTAAAGAGTGTAATGTGCTATATCAAACAAGCCTGACATATTATTCGCGTATGTGCATAACAGCTCAAAATAGTCACTACCGAATTAAGAATGACTTTTATGAAATTAAATATAGATTACTGTTATTTAATCATTAAGCTGATTTCATTACGTGTACGTACGGATATAAAAATCGTGTGACCCGAAAACAATGAAGTGAACAGAGAATGAGGTTATATTAGACATATGTAATGAAAAGTGGAAAAAATGCTGTATGACTGCCCAGATACACAAATATTTTAATACTATATTGGGCGCATTTTGAGGTAACACTGAAATGAATTAGGGTTTGCTGAATTCGATTAACCCGATTCACGGGCTAAATTTAGGATTTTTGACCTTCTCATTTACATAAACAAAACGGCTGCATGTTTATAATCTTTTGGAAATTTCTTCATATTCTTTTTTGGAACCATGTCGTTGGTTAAACTAAGCACCACACCAACACCGTTAACGGACAGTTTTGATGTGGGTTCCGTCTATATGGTCAAACGGAATCAGCACAGACGACAAATCTCATTCAATATATATATCATGTTAACATAATATTGGTTATTGGTCAAAGGTAGAAAAGCTGCATTTGTAAACACATCCTTATTTAAACAAGCGTAGAATCGCTATAGCTGCGACATTAAGCTCTTCTTTACTGGACATATTTGTTGCCATGGAAACCTGAAATTTGTTCGGAATGATCCCATCTTCAATAGGAGTTTAGTTAAGCATCATATTAAGCTGCCATCCACAGTTGAACTCTCTATTATAAGCAGTTTGGCTTCTATCCTGTTAACGTGGTCAGGTAAAAACAAAAAAGACAGATCCGGACTGTTGCGATGGAAACCTGAAATTTGTTCGGTATGATCTCATTTTCAATAGGAGTGTAGTTCAGCATCATATTAAGCTGCATTCCAAATTTGAACTATCTATCCTTAGCAGTT
>JARFOD010024645.1:0-10836 GCA_031763545.1 Mopalia muscosa
CACAACTCGAGATTAAGGTTTATTTAGAAACTTGTCTCTGGGAGTTATCTAGAACATAAGATGATTTTTCGATTTTTCGATTTTAATTGATCTACATCCCTGTGTCAGTGTGTATATATATATATATAGATATATATATTTTTTCCACAGCGTGGGCATAAATATCTGACATATACCACTTTCATTGCAGGTTTCATCATACATTTTATCCACTCAAATTATTCAGTGTGTATATTGCTGTACATGTAGAAAGGTTTGGTGATTAACAGCAAGGAAGGGGTGGGGCTGGGGGTTTCTTACCCTGTGACGGAATAATAATCCGTGTTCTAAGCTCCTGGGTGTTGTGATGAAAATGTACTCAAAGTAGGTTCCAATAACATGGTGATAAGAAACACACTGGTTCCTCCCAAATCATCGAGCACCTTTGCGCTGCTAGTGGTGGCAATGTCGCCCACGATAAACATATGCACTCTCCTATAGTCGTAACAATGATTTTCGACTATGGCCTAACTTTGTTGAAGCTCTGAAACCATGTGATGAGATTCTTGGATGATGGGGTTTAAGCACCATTGTTCTTTTATCCCTTTTATACATATTGTGTGAGGTTTACAAGTGTGTTGGATATCTAAACTGCAGGATAGAACGTACAGCCAAACTTTTTTGATTTATTGATTTATCTGTTGGCTGGCTTTTCTTCTAATACATTCCCAACACTCTGGTGTATAATACAGACAGTGAGTAACAGTAAGAATGGACTATAATATTTGTATCTGGTTGTCGATTACCCTTCCTTAGTTATTCGCAGTAGAAAGGTCGTGTTGATCCAAGTGCAAGTCCGTGTCTCCATGGTAATGGACCTAGCAAAGCAATTTTCTCCCCGCCCCAGACATAAACTTTAAATATAACGTCAATTATATTCAAGATCACATATTTGCTGTCCTCTGATTTTCGGTACTTTGTAGTGCACATACCTTTCTCATGGCAGAGACTCGTGTTTTTCAAATACTTGTAAGCCTATATAAACACCCGCCCATACATGGGTTTCAACTCAATTGTAAATAAAAACAAAAATACCCAGATAATGTGACTTTATGCAAGGGTCTCTTTGGAGCGACGTTAAATCCCACCATAAACTATATAATCTGGTTGTCTTAATAGAGCCTTCTTCATTAATTACTATGAAAGTTCACCTCACAGTGGAATAATGGTGTTGATGGTGAGTCTGAGTTTCTATGCTAATCTTTATCTCAAAGTATTTAACGCACTGTCACAGACGCGGGAATCTAATATAACTGGGATTATATTCAGGATAACTTTATTAATTTTTGCCTTTGCTCCGGAAATTGTAATTCACTCATTTTTTTAGGTGTGAATTTATTATTGAATATATGGCTTTTCAAACTTCATGTTAAAGACTTGCTCTTGGACTCTGCTTCATTGAGGTAATCTCATTTCTAAAACAACCCCAGATTTTATGCTAATCAGTATTACGTTGTGAATCAGGGAATCAGTGGAATACTCTTTGGAACGAAGTTAAATACTATTTAACAAAAACACCATTTACCAACGGCTTTTTTTATACGTTCTCCACACTCCACTATCAGGCACGTAATGCGAAACCAGTGTTAAAGGACCGAATTATATAATTGAGCACTAATTCTTCCTCTGTTTAACATGGTTGCAATTATGCTGGTTTAAATAGACAGGATATTAGGACCCCGATTTAAATCAATCAATCAATCAATCAATCATTTAATCAACCAATCGCTCAGTTCATCAACCATACATTTCATCAATCAATCAATCAGCCATTCATGCAATTAATGAATCAACCAATCACTCAGTCAACTAATCATTCATTTAATCAATCAATCAATCAATCAACCAATCAATCAATCATTCAGGCAATCAATCAATGTATTGATCAATCAAGCAAACATTCTTTGGAGAACAAATCAGTCAGTCAATCAACCAATCAATCAATCAACGAATCGATCAATAAATCATAAAATCAACCAATAAGTCAGTCAAGAAAATCCTTCCATCAATCAATCTATAAAATCAGGTTAATCAATTTGCTGATCAATCCCAATTAACAGTCAATCAACCATTCATATCATCAATCAATCAACCAATCACTCCGGCAATTAACCATTCATTTAATCAATCACTCAATCAATCAATCAATCAATCAAACAAAGTATAATGATGTGTTGTATTGTCTTCCGCCGAGGACTACATCAAATCCAGACATGTTAGAAATCACCATGAACTGATTTAAAGGTTTATCAAATCAAGACAAAACCGTTCCTTTCGGATTATCTTTCTTTCGTCGGATACGAATTACATTTCAGGAATCGTGTGTATGTACACTGTAGAATTTCCGTGTTTAGAAAAGGAAAGATTGTACAAAGCGATTATCTCTGGATACAGTTAAGTTGTAAGCCGACTCTAGGATAAGTTTTTATTGGGAAATTACGATTGAAGTTTATTTAAGACAGGGTGATATCAGAAGGGGTCGGCAAGAATCAGCCATACACATCTCTATGTGATCTGGAAAAAACTAGCAAGTTCGTTGAATAAAAAAAAAAACCCGGGAAAACAGAAGATCAGTAATCGTGACTTGCTGGAGAGCTGCTGACGCACTATTAAAACTGCCGACAGGAAATAATGTCACAGGCTTTCGCAAAATGAAATGAAGGCGTTAAACCATTTTTAAATATAGATTTGTATAGCTGAGGCATGATACGACAAGTGATATTAATTGGATGGTTCGTGCATTTTGTTCTATTAAAATGAATTTTCAAGAAGAGATTTGTGAATGACGTAAAATTATAAACTAAAATCCTTAGAAAAAAGTAAAAATCTTCAGGTTCTACTAGGTATGTTTTACCCTTGTATGTAAACGTACAGGTTACCTGGTATATATAGACTTATGTACAGATATTATGACAATGGTATTAAAATAAACCGAATTATTGATCCACCATGTATTCATGTATATCTTTTATTGGCCACGTGGTTGTAAGTTTGCTGTATTTTGTGAAACTCATCAGTGTACAACATCTTGAAGGATCCTCTTTTTAGGATGTTTCTCTAAGGTAATGACTTCACAAATAAGACCAACCAAACTCAGAAAAACTTGTTTACTGCCAACAGTGCAGAATGACTGATACTTACCTTTAAATACAGAAATTTAGATGAAAGACATTGAATGTTCAAGACAAAGTATAGCTGAAATACCGCTGAATACCGCATAAAACACTAGTCCATCAATCAATCAATCACTCATATACCTGAAGTTACATGGATTCAAGAACCGTTCGGGAGACGGACTATAACAACGTTGTAATGTTTGTTTTGCTGCAAGTGCAATGATTGTAAATGAAATGATTTGTTTCTTGTGCTGTGTTGTCATTATACTCCAGCTCCTAGCTTGTTCGTTGAAGTTGTAGTCAATACACTTATCAATAAACACGATTCCGCGTATTTAGTTGACATATATGTATGTAGATGTATTAGTTGATTGAACATGAGACGGTTGTCTACAACGTTTTGTCGGCAAAATATCCAGGTTTCTGACGTGTTGCCGTCTGCTGCACATGCAAACGACAAGTACATTGACTGTTCAACAGTACTTAGTACCTTTCTCTAGGCAAATGTGAATCTGATCAAAACAACCAGGAAATCATGCTTAGAGAAAAATAAATCTGCTGTAAACGAATTATCTTCAATCATGAAATTCTAGAGATTTGAATTTTCATTTATTAAATTGCAGTCCAAGTTTGTTCATTGAAAAAGTTTCACTTAAATTCCGTTTTAGACACAGTGTTATTTTGGAAACTGGTTGACTATTTATAGAAATCTTGTTTTTGAAAAAGATATCAAAACTGATAGAACTGCCATACAAATTCCTTTATAGATTTTGTCCATTTGATGCTTTCTTTTAATACATTCCAAATACTCCGTTCTCCGGTATATAATACATACCGAGTGTAAAAGGACCAGCTGACTACAATATTTTTGTATGATCGTCTAAGAGCCTCCTTCGGTAATTACTACCACAGTTTATATCGCAGTGGAATGATGGTGTTCATCCAAGTGCGAGTCCGTGTCTACATGTTAATCTTCGTAGCGAGGCAATTTTCCGGCCGTCCCAGACATGGAAATTTAATATAACTGTGATTATATCCAAGATAACATATTTGCTTTCCTCCCATCTTCCGGACATTCGTAACTTTTTTTCTTTCAAATATCTGTACAAAAACGGTGTTACATGGGTAATAACTAATTTGTAAAAATATAAATACCCAGACAATTTGACAGACTGACTGAGGGGCAGATTGACCGAACGACTTGCTGACCGACCAATACATTTACTTATTAAACTCCAGTCAAAAATAAAATGAATTGAAATGACTCGCATACTGAACTGAACAAAAAATAGAGATAGTCTGATTGAGAGAAAAAAATACTTCTGCCTGAACACTAACACAATATAGACATATTTACAACGGTTCTGCAAGAGGTGGAGAAGAATGTTGGCTGGGACAAACTTTACCGGGTTTAAAATCAACTCCCATAATAAGTTCTTAAAAACGTCCGTGAATAATGATGTAGACAGGTTTACTTAATAATGTTATCATATCAGATGGCCAATAAAATAAAAAAAATGTATGTGGGCATAATGATCTGGCTTCCCGCCTGTTGAAAGCACGAACCTTATAAACTCAAAACTAGACCAATTATATGTGGATGAAAAACGGACGATTTTCGCATCAATCATTAAACTGCACTGCCAGAGATAGAAATGTAGCATAGGATAAATAAATCGAGTGTGGTACAGTGATGAGGATTAAGTTTACCGTCATAGTGGTTTGATTAGAGCACTAGAGAAATAGCATTGACTGCCACAGAACATTGAAACAAAATAATAAAAAAAAGTATCTTTGTAGATGTATGAAATTTTTGAAGGAATTAAATAGCTGATCTGTTTACCTATAAAGTGGCTAATATGTCTTAGTTTGCAATAATCCTCGATGTATATATTCTGTGACATACCTGTTGTTTTAAATACAATATTTTTCGTATTTCGAATATATTTATAATATACTTCCATAGACACCGTGTCTGTTCCGCGTTTAGAAAATGTCAATATATATTCTGTGACATACCTGTTGTTCTAAATACAATATTTTTAATATTTCGTATCGGTGTATAATATAGTTTTGTAGACACCGTGTCTGTTCTGAATTTAGGAAATGTCAACACCGTTGACGAACATGTATTCCTGTTAAGATCAGTCCTGTGATCTCATATTATTGACTAGTCTGTGACTTTGACTTTACATTTGCGTAGTTTTCAAAGAAATTCCACTTCACATGTGAATTCATAGTCAATGATATTTTAGGCATATTTATTCAGTTGAGGTAGAGTGGCGGTCTGAGACCACCTCTAAGCAGAGGATACGATTATATGGTTGCCATTTATACAACTGGCTTTTTGAGACAAAATACATCTCAAGCATGCTGCTGTAAATGCTGACAGTCAATGATGTCATTTGGAAGGAAATAATTGATATATCCACTCCTCCGTTCCCTTGATTTCTACTAATGTCAAGAAAGTCACTGGCTCTATCTCCAGTAACTTCTTGCATTGTACAAGTCAATCCCGGCATATGTTGATTGCTATGGACATAAATCGGACATGTGTTGTTTAAGTCTTAACGACAGACCCTTACAATCAAGCTAAAATATTTAAAGTGGAGATATTAATACGCTAAGTAGGGTATCAAGTGTAAATGGACAATCTCTACAGACCATATCGATATATTGAAAGTTCTAGAGTAGGCCTCCACACTTTATTGTATATACTCCTTCGTGCCAATAGCCTTCCGTTCCATGGGCTGTTAAGGACGACATAATCATTTTTAGACGTACACAAACTATCGACCTGATGCCAGTATTAAAGGGGGATTCGCTTAGCTGAGCAAACTGGATTATATTTTAGCCAGATAGTGTACCAGATGAATAGCATTTAACTTTGTGCCAAGAACAGGCGGAGGTCTGGAAGAACATTAATGATTGCGTGGTCTTCGATATGTTTTCTTTGTTGTGTATATGGATTTACATGCCCCCAAGTTTACTATCTATTGACGGTAAGTGATATTTATTATTTAGCCTTGCATATGTATACAGTTATAGTTCAACATTATGTGCAGTAATTACGGTCATCATGCCTTTAGGTAAAATAGTTTAAAAACTTCTACACATCATGATAAAACAGATAAAATTCAGGGGAAAATAATACATGTTTATTTAGACTGGTATTGATTGAAAAGGTATTATCAAATCTAAACAATCAATTTTAAATATAAGTATACATCATGGTTCCATTCCTAAAAATTATTTTAAAAAAGTGTTAAATACGAATGCCTATCAGTTAATTTGCTTATTTCCTATTTGGAGATCCCGAACAAACAACACGTCCTGCTCCAAAACGTTAATAATTAAGCTCTTTAAAAGGTTTGGCGTTAAAATAAAGCTGCATTGTATAAAGTGGACAGATGGTTACAGAGCTGCGTATCATGACACTGTTGTTGCTGTGGGCATGTTGCTATTGCTTGATTTAATAAACTTATGCAATTGAGCACGAATTGTTTCACTTTTTTATTGTTGGGTGAAAGAAAAACTGGTTGCAGGATTTGCCATTGAATCCATTGTTGTAGGTTTAAATAGGCCGGATATTTGGATCGCAATTAGTCCAGTCATAGCAATAAAGTTTGTTGTCAGTCCCAATAAAGGTTATTTCTTTAACCAATGTGACTTGTACGCCTTCACATGAGGGACAAATTTTTGAAACGACTTTATACCTTAGTCCAAAAATCTACAGAGGAATAACCTATACTTGGAAAAATAACGGTGTACTTTCTAGCATTTGTCTGCACAAACCTTAAAGCCGCGCATGTTCAGTTATTGAAGTTACATGTATTGGTTGTTCTAGAGAGCCTCGGTAGGCTTCATGCTTGAGCTGTCTTTCTAACTTAGCTCTCCTCGATTCTTGATAGATTTCTATACGCCGATTTCGTGATAAGATCTGAAACAAGCAGACCGTGTATTTCTGATTACATATGGTAGGATTTTTGTCCGCATCCTCCAAATGAGGAGGCCTGCGCCCGTGACTTATTTGTTGGTGATTGCGCTTTCTAAAGCCTAGCCTACTTCGATGAACTGTTCACGGGATCGATCCGTTTGTCGACCCTCAGGTATATGAGTGAGCCGCAAGATATGGTTATGGCAATCGAGTAGGTGGTTTTATTAGGTTTCCTTGTGGTTTACTACCACACCAGGGCAAGAAACAGTGTGAAGTGGAAAATGCGTCGTCGTATTAGGCGAAATACCAATGAGTGCGACGTTAAAACCCAATCTAACAAACAAACAAACAAACAAACTCAAGTAACGAATCTGTTTTGTGTATAGAAGATAAAAACTAAATTTACTGTGATGAATAGTAGAAAAGAAACTGTTAACTCTATTTCAAACTTGCTTCATTCAGATTAACCATTGTTTTCAATCGAATCTGAACCAAGCAGGCCCTACAATAATTTATATACATTCTTCAACTCCCTGTATGTTACTATTAAGCGTTATACGATTACTCACTCCTGAATTGTGATCCATCTAATGTCTCCAACATAAATCACGAACACAGACGACGTTTGAATTAACGGGTGGATGCTGGGGAAAATATATTAGTACAATTTATGTACAATGGTCTGTCATGTCAACCACTAAGATATGGTTTAATATGACGGGTGGATTTTCTTGTATTGAGACATCGTCTGACCCTGGCGGAATCTTGTTGCAACAACGTTACAACGATTGCGGGTGATAGATATGTGTGAATGTGCCCGAAAAACAAAACCCTGCATTTCGTTCACCTGAATTATATTTTACAGGCATGGGCTCACTACAACCACTTGAAAAGGTAAATTTGGTGAATTTCATGTGATTCTATATTCCCCTAATTCAGTTTGGAATACTTCAGTTTGGTATCCAATCAAATTTTCCAGGATAGATACAATCTGTGACATACGTGTTGTTTTCCATACATTTGTTTTGTTATGTCGTATCCGTGTATTTTTAAGGCATCTTACTGTATCAACTGCAGGTACAAAGACGTAGATATATCCATATTCAGTTGACATTTTATTAGTTCTAATTTATTATTGAACATTTTATCAGATGTTTCCAATTTCACTGTTGCAATCTTAGACAATATATATTTGTCGGCTCCTATATTCAGTTGAGTTCGAGGGACAATTCTTCGCTATCAGAGTGTAACTAGATTTTCGACTCAAAATACATCCTAAACATGTTGCAAATCCTACAGAACACGTGCTGGGGAAGTGACTCAATTTCCCTTTGGATTTCTTTTTGAGATATAGCTGACAGTCAATGGCACGGGATGTGAATTAGAAGGAATTAATGGATATGCCCACTCATCCAGTCGCTTGATTTCAACCAATGTCAAGAAAGTTACTGACGCTATCTCCAGTATATCTTGCATTGTACAGCTCGATTGCTGCATATGGTGATTACTTTGGATATAAATCGAACAAGTGTTGACCGAGTCTCAGCGATAGACTCTTGCAATCAAGCTAAACTATTTGAAGAGGCAATATTAATAGGCTAAGTAAAGTATCAAGTGTAAATGGAAAATCTCTACAAAGCATTTCAATATAGTGCAAATCCTAGAGTATGCATCCACACTGTATTGCCTACGTCCGCCATGACATAAGCCTTCCGTTTTATTGACTGTTAGGCGCGACATACTCTATTTTAGATATACGGTACACAAAATATCGAGTTGTTGCCAGTATTACGGGGTATTCCTTTTGCTGAGACGAACTGCATTATTTTGTTTCGTCCAACAGTGTGCCAGATAAATATCGTTTAACCCTGTGCCAAGGACTGTCGGAGATTTGAAAGAACATTAGCAATTGCGCAATTTTCAATATCTTTTGTTTGTTGTGTATATGGATTTACTTGCCCAATGTGCTATCTATTGACGGTACATATTATCTAGCCTTGCATATGTATGCTGTTATAGTTAAATATTGCGATTTGTTGAGTCATAACAATAAAGTTTGTTTTCAGTCCCATTGAAGATTGTTCCTTTCATCCATGTGACTTGTAGGCCGCGACATCGGAGACATATTTTAAAATTTACTTTTTACTTAATGTCAAAAATCTACAGCGGAGTAACTTAGACTGGGAAAAATGACGACTAGAAGCAAAGTACTTTCTGCACAAACCTTCAAGCCGCGTATGCTCAGTTATTGAAGTTACATGTTTTGGTTGTACTAGAGACTTTGTATTATTTTTATGCCTGAGCAGTTTTTTTAACTTACTTCATTTCGATTCTTGATTGATTTCTGTAGCGGATTTCCTGATCGAATCTGAACCAAGCCGACCGTGTATTTCTGATTACCTCCCAATGAGGAATTTGTTTTGTGCATAGAAGATACAAACAACCTTTATTGTGTTTAATAGGAAAAAAGAAACTGTGTTAGGTTAAATCAATTTCAAACTTGCTTCGTTCAGATTTATGATTGCTTTCAATCGAATCTGAGCCAAACAGACCGTACCTTAATTTAGGTATATTCTTCAACTACGAGTAGCTTGGTACTTATGTTTAAAACGATTACACACTCCTGAATCATTCTCCAACATAAATCACAAATACAGACGACGTTTGAATTAACGGATGGATGCTGATGAATATATGCAGGTACAATTTATTTATAATTGTCAGATATGTCAACCATAGAAATATGGCTTAATTTGACATATCGTTTGTTAATAGATAGATATGTGAATATGCACTAAAATCTTGCATTCTTGTCACCCTATGTATATTTACCCGCGTAAACTCACTATCAAAACTTTTAAAATCAACTAGGCGAATTTCACGTGACTCTACATTGCACTAAGTCTGTTTATAAACCTTCCTGATTGACACATGTCTTTGATATCGAATCAACGCGAATCAAATTCATTGAGGACAATTCTGCTATTTTGAACAATAAACAAAATCTTAAAGATATGAATCCTCTGGCCCTCGTGTATATGTGAGAATCACGCGATGTGGCTCTGGCAAATGTGCAGATGGTCTTAACAAGGTCTCTTACCAGTTGTCCGTCATACTGAAGAAAGCAGCATTGACAAGATAGGAAATCCATCGTCAAAAAATGAATGCCCTTGAGTTCGACGTTTACCACCAATAAACAAAGAACAGACAACCAATTTTCTATCAAATACAAGATTGACCTTTTTTGTTATTAATTTCTCGAAAAAATTGAACTTTGCTTGTACCAAATGTAAAGTCATGATTGGCTTTAGAATTAATTGATGCGTAACCATAGCTTGTCTTTAAAGCAGTTTCTATAAGGTTGAACTCCAATCAGGAAATGAACCGATTAGACTAGAAGGCTGAGCTGAACTCATTAAATGATAGTTTGGCGGAGAGACAAAAAATAAATTGACACTAATATAGTTTAGAATATTTACAGCGTTTCTGTCAGAGGCGAACAATGATGTCTAGAACAAGGTTGACCCTCTGTCGCTTTAAGGTTCAAGCACCTGTTTACATAAAACTATTAAGAGATTCATATGGGTAACAACTTCTTGGTTTATTTTTCACAACGTTTTTGGGACATATGTGTACATATGTAAGAATGTAGGGTGAATCTGTGGGTAAGACACAAAATTAGTAGTGTGAAATTCATATAAGATAGGCATATATGGTACCTGATAAATTATATAAAGAAAGAAA
>JARFOD010024656.1:0-10834 GCA_031763545.1 Mopalia muscosa
GATGGTTTGATCAATAAACCGAAACGTTGAGTCAAAATAAATTCATTATCTTTCTTCGGAGTTGTTACTATACTTTACTGTGAAATAGTTAGGTTTTGGTGTTTTATTTTACTTATGTGAAGGTGACCTTTGTGTCTATATCTATGTTTTAGGGATCAAGCTATCCATAAGAACTATGTATTATGTTAATATCGTATTACATAATGATAATTTCCAAGATGGCTGGCTAAACAGCTAAAACTGGCATATCTCCTTAACTATTTACTCCAAATTAGTCACCAAGGTGTCTATCACTGGGTATTTTGGAAACACATCTATCTGTATCAGATCAAAGTTCATAAACTGAATACACACAAAAAATGTGAAATCCATTTTAAATGAATCATCACCTTTATATTAAGTAATTAAATAGTATTTTACCTTGGTTTAGATTATATTTGTACCATATCATTCAGATTGTAATCATCAGTTTGTGCAGTATTAATGGAAAGATTCTGTGTAAATAGAATGTGCAAGGATTGTGAAGTGTACATATTCGGCTGGGTTTTTACAATAAACTATGTAAATACCATTTAAATATCGACTTGTTATTATTTTTCTCCTTTAAGCTAGAAGACTGAATATTCACCTCCGCCTGCATGTGATACATTTACAAACGGATGAGACTGTGCAAAACCCACATACAATTTAATTGATCAAAGTACCATCGATTAATGTGTCTTTTAAATTGTGAGCCCCTGAGCCAATATGGAACTATTAGTTTGAATTAGACAGGGGTCCGATTCAACATGTCATCAAGCAGTTTCTGAATATATAACCCCTTGCCTACCAAAATCAGCAGTAAAAAAAATTTAATAGAACAATGCAGGGTTAACCCTCTCTACTCCCGGACTACACTTAACCACCGCCCCTACAGCCAGAGGAGGAAGGAAGTTATCATATAATGGCTTTATATATAGAATGAACCGTAGTCATGGTGAATTTGTTGTAGGAAGCGATGTTCTTCACGTTTGACAACAGCAGATGGTGTTTTAATTTCACCTCAAATTAGTCATTGTCATCCCCCTGATGATGTCATTACCTGCCATGTGTCTTTTTTAATGGTTACTCAACATGACATGTGTTGACATGTAGTTAGGTGATTGGTCAATTGGAACCTCTAGCCGCCATTGTCTTAATTGTCTAACTCCATTGTCTCTTTACTTTGTAATGGACTAACTTACTTTCGATGGTGAATCAGAAAGATTAAAAAATGCCACATTAGCATTATTTGGTAGCAAATTCCAGACTGTATTCAATGCTTAGCTTCGTTTCTTAAGCTAACCATCCGTATAATAAACAATACAAAATCCTCCATGGTTATTGGTCGCTGAGAGAAACTGTCGAGGTGTCATTCCCCAAGGTGTCATTCCCCACGAGGATCAGCATTGTACTCCTTTTTAGGATTCTTCTACATCCAAGACAATTCTTGATTTAAACAAAACTTAATTCGCTACGTGTCGCATAGTCGAGTTGAAATGGGGTAAAACAGCCTGCATACTCTATGGGATTTGTAACATCATTAGTTTACAAAATGCGTTAGAAATGTTTGTTTCAGGGTGCATGGATTGTCCTGATCGCCCTCACCCTGCAACCTCATACGCAATGCATTGGCAACAAGTTGGATTATAATCTGTGCATAGACCAAAAAAACATGATATTTCATTCACTTACCGTAAAAATCAGTCGATGTTCCTAGTGGATGTTAACCCGACTAGATACGAACGCTTAGTCTTGTTTAACAGTGTTCTGAACAACGTATGATACATTTGATTTGCACCAGTGAACAAAAACAAAAGATATTAACCCATTTAAAAAAAATAAGAAAAACACGCATGATTTCATGAGGTGAATATGTTGTAATTACAGCATAAATTTTGCTCCTTTTCTAAAAAGGATTTTACAGTTTTCCCAGTGCGTGCTGAGTCACACCAACATGACATAGACACGTTTACATTATAGTTTAACGTCAAAAAAATGGAAAGAGGTCTATTGTGTCTGGAACCACACGATTTTCAAAATTCTCATCAGAGTACAGTTTAAATCGTGACAAATACGTGTTAAGGAGGATGGTATAATTTCCGATAGGGTTATTTACCAATATATGGCTAACGCGATGTAAGCATGCATGTTTAAAATATTAATGATCTGAAAAGAGAAATTGAGAGTCGTTTAAAAGACAATTCTAATCCAATGTAGTTTGTATCTGCGATCGGATTGGCTATTGCCTTTATTTTGGGACGGTAAAACCTACGATTACACTCACTTATTTTGTATTAATACGCGCTGTCAAATCGTACAGATTGTAAACAAACATGGCAGACAATGACTGTTCATTCAGCGGTGGCGAATCCGATAAAGAAAATTTAATAAAGTTGAGTTACCGGTAACACTAAAATAAAAATGTAATACAAAAGTGACCTGCCGTGTGTGATTGAATAAGAGAGTAGGCTATAGCTGTAATGTCATGACAGCCTCGTGCGGCTAGAATTCCTCTGCAAAACCTGAAGACAAAGATCGAAAGCCCGGCAATCAGCATGTAGGGACCAAGAAGCTAATAAATCGGGAGTGTTCATTTATTTAATAAATATATACTTATGTTAGAAACCAGTTCCTAAAAAATGTATCAAGATAAATAATCTAGTAATGTGTAACTTTAGCCTTTGGGCAGTGTTTCAGTCGACAGCGTTGAAGTCGACGAAGAACTGTCAACTCGTTCCCTAGAAATGGAGCGAGTACACGTGACTCATGAATATTTAGTAGTTGGCTGCCGGATGATCGATATTGCAAAGACAAATAAAAGCACAATCAGCATTTTACAGTAATAAAATCATAAAACACTTTTCTGCTGTGATATAGTCAACTAATCAAAGCCCATAATATCGCTTAAGGATACTCTAACTCCCATACAGAGTGTTTTACATTTAGCCGTTTTACTTCTTAATTAATCCCAATTTTGCAACCCATTTACATATATTCTGAATCGTCTTTTTCTGTAGAACAATAATAAATAAACTATTTTTTTCTAAAACTTACAGAAAACTTACTCTTGGCATAAAAAGTACATTTTTGCTACCTCTTTTTCAAATTGCTACTTCTTTTACACTATTTACGTCAACTGGTCAATTTTATATACATTATTTGAACCCCAAAAGTTAGTTTTCTTGCAATATTGGGTTAAAGGTAAAAAATTACAAACATGACTCAAAATAGTTAAATTTCAACTTTCTATAAATTTATCTAGAAAACGAAAAAAGATATTAAAAATCTGAATTACTGTTTTTTAGTTTTATATGTTAAGATGAAGTGTGCAAAAAATCAGGTCTTTAGGTTTAAATACAGCCCAAGAGTAGGCATTTTCCCAAGTACGGTAGACTGAAAAATGAAAGCAGAGATAACGGGAAAAACGTATTTCTGATCTATTTTACGATAGTTATACCTCTTTCATGCTCAATTCTTTGAAGTAATTCAATCTAGTTTTTTTCACAATTTTGTTTATAATATCAAATTGAGTTATTCTATGTATGTTTCGCTAATAATTATGCATAGATATTGTGAAATATACCAATTATTCTATACAATGCACAAGAGCTGACCGTGTCAAATGTTCGTTGAATTCCATTCAAGCTGTGATCAAAGAACAGGCTAACACCAATCAACCACATGCGGCGTCAGTGAATAAGTGCTCAATATACAATACCATTCTAAACGTTATTCGCGGACCTACCTCGAGATTTCATGAGGAGATTCCAACTCCAAGGTATCACCGAGCCATCTTTTCGCTGGTTATCCCCTGTTTTTCGGGATTTTTACTGAAAGCAGTTTGCACTATACATTCGCCAAAATTTAGTCCACATTCAATTGTGGAAATGAAATTCTCAAAGATTTGCCGAATCAAAACCTTCATCAATCCAAGAAAATAAAAATTAAAAAAACGTTGTTTCTAGCTTCCGGGTTAAAGTCAAGCAGAGAAAAATCATGCAAGTATTATATACTACTATCGACAGAGTGTGTCTTGGGTCGCGGTGCGGACGGTGTAGATGAGGACACTGATGTAAACTCCTGTTTTGCAATAAATTTAACGAAATTTTTTACCAAAATTTTCTGAACAGGTATATGTTCTAACTAAGAAAGTGTTATTCCAAAAATAACGAAAATATTAATAAATTTAACGTTGAAAATTGAGAATACGTAAATATTTCAAGCCGCAGCGATTGTTGGAGTCATAAATCACAACAACCCCTCAGAAATGCTCAACACCATTGCCGCAAAGACGGCTCATAAACTGTCACATAATGTAGGAACAGTCCGAAGCGGATATATAACGGAGAGTTTATTCTGTAATAATGTCCTTATTTGTGGATACAATTTCTTTTTAGGTTTAACAGATGCTATAGTTTAGACGGTAAAACTCAAGGTTACCGTAAAACCTAGCGGCGGCAAACCACCAAATACAGCATGGTTATTCCTTAAGTTTACTCAGCTGTGACAGTCACATATATATATATACCTCACAAAAAGATTATTTATACCCGTTGTATAAACCGAATTATCATTTGATTTATATGTAACAGTATTATTACTTCCGTCTGAACACAAACACACGTTTATTATAGATTCAGAACAACAAATCATCAACTGGCCGATAGCAAAATATTGAGAAAAGCAATAGAAATTGTAAACCATATGAATTCTACTGTTGAGGAATTTTTACTATTTCCTGTAATGTCCTTTTTTCTGATTCAGAAAAAAATACTTGCCTGTTTATATAGAGGATCTCTAAAGAAGATATCGCATAAAAGAAACGAGAGTAATAATTTTAATTTATTCCGAGCCTCTGGTTAGGAAGAAAGGACAATGATGTCAAATAAGTTTAAGTTAGCAAATAATGTGTCGAATTTATCTGTAAGACCATGGAGGTGTATCTGAACAATAAATAAGTGCAGTTGTTCGACAGGGGAACCATATGATTCTTTGCCTTGAATCATTGAATGATCTTATCAACACGTTATGATACGAACTGAATTTTGCAAAATCTCCCACTACTAATAGGTAAAATTGAACTAAAAGCAAGAGAAAATATGAAGTGTTTCTTATGCTATGCGGCAGAAAGTCTTCATCCATAATCGACTTTTCAGTTAGAGATATTCAGATCCTTAAAAGTAATAAAAACACATACAAAACTTCTACAAATATTATTTACGTTTATAAGAAAATCTTTATTTTCCAACATTTATCATTCCGAAAGATTTGTAAATCTGCACGTTTAAATAATATATAGTCCTGTAGAAATTCATGTTGAAGTCTAAGTATATTTAGTTATTCTGAAAACTTTTCAGATTGATTTTTTGGTAAAAGTTTGAAATCAACAAATGCTCAGATAGTTGGTAGGCTACGAAGAGTTATGTCAGAGTGTGGAATTGGCTCCTCACTTCAGTTAAAGAAAATTCGTATTTTCGCTTCTTGATTGCAGACTGTTTAACTATGAGCATAACTATGAGAAGTCTTTAGTAATATTTCTCTAACATCGAAATGGAAATGACAGAAATATTACAACATTCAAACAAGACGGTGACAGTACTTAAATATATCGAATTTGAGCTGAAAAATATTTCTGAAAGCATTGTTATTAGTCGGATTTTGGAAACGACATAAGATAAGCCTGTCCAGAAATAGGATTTGCATCTGTGAAGAATCGTACATAATCATCGATGAATTCATCTCTAGATATATACCCGTCGCCGTTCTTGTCGATTTTTGAAAAGATGTCTTGGACAAAATCTGGATTTCTTCTTGCAGTGGCATTGCAAAATATCTTGAATTCCTTCATTGATATAACACCATCTTTGTTAAGGTCTAGCCTGTCAAACATATCAGTTGCTGTCTCGCTGTTCAAACTCTTCTGTCTTTCTGGATCTTGATAAAGCTTCGAAGAATTTTTGATAAACATGTTTTCATCTAAGGGGACAGCAGGATCTGGCCGAAGTAGCCTAAGCCATTTTAACCACTCTTCTCTTGTTTTGGCGGATTCTTCCTCAGACGCTAAAGTTGCCCTTGAAGTAAAATCCGCTATTTGAATGAAATCATCCTCTGTTAAAATACCGTCACTGTTAACATCCACGACTTTAAAACAGTCTCGCCATTTGTTCTTTAGAAATTCGGAAACTTCGCACGTCATTTCGATGGTTTCTGGCAAAACAGGTAAAAAAATTGATGACATAAAGATATTTGTCAAAATTCTGTAAACAGAGCTACTCTTTTTTACACGAACTTTTAAACTTTTCAGTCAATCAATTTGATGCTACATCGGCATCCACTTACTACGGACAGACACACTTCACATTCCGAAAACATCCTTGTCTCAGTTTGTCTCGGTTTCATTAATAGCAGGTCAGTTACGAAGACTGGATTTGTCATGTATAGGCCCTACGCTTTATCCGACACGTCCCACGTTGAACCCTTTGTTTAATTGAAAGCTACGTACATATATCAAACTACACGTTATGAGTTACTCTGTAGTTGGGGGTTCCTTGTTTTACAAAGGTACGTTAATATACAATAAAAAAAAATAATTCATGGCTGTTTATGGCTGGGTAATGAGAGAGACCGTCGTGTTGTTGTTATCCCTACAAGGATCAGCTTTGTACTCCTTTTGGGGATTCTTCTACAACCAAGACTATTCTTGATTTAAACAGTACTTATCATCGTTAAGTTTTGATTAGTCATTTTAAAATGGGGTGAGATTTTCACGTTATAAGATTACAAAATTCGATAGAAACCTTTGTTTAAGGCTGTACGTACTTTCATGAAGTGCTGCAAGTTTGAACGCATTGGCAACAAGTTGCATTATATATCTCTGCATAGACAAACACAAGGATATTTCATGTACTTACGTTTTTTCCATCCACATCACTCGATATTCCTTAGGGATGTGAACCTGTACAGCTTCTATATACGAACGCCTACTCTAATATACACATGATGTGCTTCAATAAACACTCACAAAGATACAACCTCATTGTTTACTAAAACGCATAGAGTACAAGCCCAAATGAATTCATGAAATGTATATTTGTAAACGACCCTTAGGCATTGACGTTTATGTTTGTTAACTGATGGTTAGAGTTTAAGCGAGGGCAATATTCTCCAAACCTAATCAGTCATATAGAAAGAAAATAATATGTTATTTTCACCTTTGTTCTGATTGGTCGAAAACAGGTCACATGCTATAAATCAAACTAACAAGATAACATAAATTCTGAAGAATTTATGTGGCAGCACCAAATAAGCGAAGTTATCTCTGACTGAGGGCAGTTTGTTTGAAGAGTAGCAATACTGTCTTTACTAAGCACTGGAGGATAATTCATTTTCCAGCATTACGGAAACGCTTGACATCCTGGTTATGCAAGTGTTATTTATTGTTGCAAATCAATCAATCAATCAATCAATCAATCAATCAATCAATCAATCAATCAGAGCCTGATGTTAAACACATCTCTATGACATTTGGACCATCTCTATGACATCTATTTGAAAAATATATTGGGACCCAGTCTATCTTCAAATTGGAACCGAAAGTGCCCCCTATGTCCGTATTTTGGGATGGAGAGCGTTGATATTTTTGTGCAGTGTAGTAGTAATGGAATATAAGCATATTTAAGACCCAAAAAATAAAAAACATATGACTCATTACTTACTTAGAAATGATAAATAGTGACGAAGTACTTTTTCTAGTAGAAGTACACTATTCGTGGGTATGAAATGTTGCAGAAGGCGTTGGATCTTCCCTCAGTCGGCTGACGTCTTAAACGTTGCTTTCAAGTGGATGATATGATAGTGGCCTTAGATAACAAGTCCGATGATCCAAACAACGAAATAGTCCTAAGTTGGTATATTTACGATCAGATTATGAAAATGGAAATTAATGTATTGTATTACACACAAAAAGTTTTACTTATTTATAGAATATGGTTTTTGGGTGGTATCCCCTTTAAAAGCAAAGTTTTTGGAAGGGTAGTTTACTTTTAGACTCAGTACACCAGTTCCGAAGTTGTGCAGTAGCAGTCAGACTTGTCCTCTTGTGGATATATTTAGAAGTGAAGTTTTGGAAAAGAGAAGACTGCAACGCCTAGAATCTTTAGACGCTCACGCGCCTTCTACGTTGTAAGTGACGTGTGCAAAATGGAAGGAAATTATCTTAGATACAATTAGTTCCCTTTGATGAGAGTTATTTCCCTTTGATTGATAATGCCAATATAAAAAACTATTAAGAGGTACAAGATGAGAAATAATAAAACAAAAAATGAAATAAAATAGAATAGAGTCAAAGGGGTTTTATAACTATAACTTAACTTAATTAAAACTATCCTTGAAATATAACTAACATAATTCATAAAAGGTTTAAAAAAAGGTTCAATTGTTTATTCTGTTTTTTCAAGTCTAATTCCTTTGCTATTAAAAAAGTAGATGCCTTCTTCGTCTAAATAAACATATCTGAGGCACAATTGGATATAATGCTCTACCTCATCGAGATATATGGTGAATTTAGTATATTTTTCTGTGTTTGGGCTGTCAAAAGTCCAATCTATAAAACAGTAATTTTCAGTCAGGTGACAGACTAGAATATCTTTGGTGATCTTTATAAATGTCTTACTGTTAAGTTTATAGACCATATTATAATCTTAAAGTAGCATTTTATTATAATCTGTTCCCAAAAATCATAATAAGCTGCAAGTTGGTGGAATTTCGTTGATGACTTTTTAATGGGTATGCACCATCTCTCTAACGCCATGTTGCAGTATCAGAAAAAATGTCCATTATGATCTTGATCTGATAGCAATTTTAAGGGTTCTGTTATAATCGAGCTAATAACATTAGGTCTTTCATATATACATAGCCATAGTTCAAAATAGTTATAGGTGTATATAAAAAATGTTATAACGGATATATATGTCAAAATATTGTAATACAAATTTTGAGAGGTTATTTTGACGATTTCATTATTTACATATTAAAATATTTACAGGTTAATTTACGTATGACTGACAGGAAATTATGCAAAGAGATTTATTAAATGGCATTTTTATAAGTAGAAATATTTTAACAGTGTACAATCAAATTTTAGTTTTATTTATCAAATGGAGTTTTAAATAAATGCCTTAACTCTGTGAAACTCTGGGGGTAACACCGGACACTTCACTATCTTGCATTTGCGGCTAGGGAGCGTACATGTGTTATCTTCCGGAGAAAGTTCATTGCCCGCGGATCACAAAACACAAAGAAAGAAGTTTCTCGAAACTTGATAGATTGTCCCATGAACAAGTTGGCTAATTATACCGTTTTATTGTCATATACCTACAGCACGTCTGTAACGTCATCAGTAATCATGTTAAACTGTAATTGTGTTTTTATATCACCATGACTTAGTATACAGCACGACCTTCCATAACAGCGCAAGGCTAGAGTCTTCTGGCGAGAAATCTAGGTCAGGGTGATAGAGTACAGCACATGGATGGTCGGGGTAACTCCGGACACGTGTCCGATATCCCCCCACACGTGTCCGGGGTTATCCCCAATCATATGTACACGAGTCCACTGACTGTAACTCAGACCTTCTTATTGAATCTATTAAATTAGTACCCAATGACCAGATAAGTATTACTGAGAGTAGGCCTATTCCTATTTTATTTAATTATATTATCTTGTCTTTTTGTTTAGATGCCACAAAATTATGTCAGAAAAACAAAACGAGGAGAATGGACGGTTGCTCAGCTTCGATCTGCTGTCCGACTTGTGGAATCTAATACGATGTCTTTGAGGAAGGCAAGCGAGGCATTTAATATTCTGCGCTCTACATTGCATGATGCTGTTAAGGGACGCCACTCTCACCCACGGTATGAACCAGGTCTCCCATGCCCTGGATATGTGTAACATGTTCTTTGGGTTAACAGCGTTTGAGTTTCGCAAGCTTGCCTTTGGCTTCGCAGAAATCAACTGGATTGAACATCCGTTCAATAGAGAAAAGAAATGCGCCTGTAAGGATTGGCTTTCCGGATTCCTTTAGTGAAATCCAAAGCTCAGCCTTCGACTTCCTGAGCCTACCAGTTTCTCTCGAGCAATAGGGCTTTGACAAACAGAAGTTCAAAGATTTTTCAGCAATTTTAAGAACGTCATGGAGAAAGATAATTTTGACCCAACGCGCATTTACAACGTCGATGAATCTGGATCCTCCACAGCCCCAGAACACACTAACAAAGTTATGGCACCAAATGGACAAAAACAAGTGGGAAAATTGACGAGTGCAGAAAGGGGTATAACCGTCACGATTGAATGTGCTGTGAATGCTGCTGGAAATTATATCCCACCCATGCCTCGGAAAAAGATGAATGAAAGTCTTATGAATGGAAAACCTCCTGGGTCTATTTGGGGAGTCTCTGACTCTGGCTGGATAAACGATGAGCTGTTCGTAAAATGGCTAAATCACTTCATCTCAGCTGTTGGCGCTACGAAAGATAACAAAGTTCTGCTTATATAAGACAGCCACAGCTCCCATATTTCTCTAGATGTGTTAAATATTTGCCGTGAAAATGGTGTCGTTATGCTTTCCATCCCACCTCAAACTTCCCACAAACTTCAGCCATTGGACAGAAGCTTTAAAGAGAGCACAACGAGAAGAATACGAAGAAAGTGTGTGTTCAAATAGTAAAAACGTTTGTTCCATGGGTTATGTAGGTAAACCGAGTGACAGTGCTAAAATAGATAAACTGACCGAACAGATTTCGAAATTAACTGATAG
>JARFOD010024667.1:0-10834 GCA_031763545.1 Mopalia muscosa
ATCCAGAAGTTGAAAATCCATATCAGTCGTCATGTCTTTTTAATTTACCAGCTTCTAAATGCCACTCAAACAAGATAGTCAACATTGCCTAACAATCATTGGCATGAAAACACTAAATGAATCAATGAATTATTCATTTAGTGTTTTCATGCTGGACTCAAAGAGGTTTTGACTTGGATGAAGGTACTGTCCTAACACTCCAGAATTAACTTTTGTACATTTAAAAAAACTTTCATTGTATATTTTATGCCCTGGGCCCATTTTACAAAGCCTTCTTAGCTTACTTTGAAAATAACACTGTGTCAACACACTCTTCAATACTAGCTGTCATGGTATTTAGGTTTTAAGCTAATATCGTTTTGTGAAAAGTGCCCCTGGTACTTACAGGTTGTGGCAGATCCCATTCAAGTCGGATTGGATTTGGAGGGGTGACTTGAGCATCTCCTACACAATGGCCATTTTCTGTATATCTACATGAAAAAACAATTCTAGAACTGTACAAAATGTCATCAAAAACATCAACAGCATTTAAACAATGAAATGTAGCACGGATAGATCTCTATATTTTATCTGATGAGAAATGATAACTTTGTCAGATTTAAAAAGGAGGGAGATTAATTTAATTGCTCCTAAATTTAAACACTATCTGAATACATGTAATTATGGAAAACAATGTTTGAAATCAACTTTTAAGTTACCCTCAAACAAGATGAAATTTTCAACCTAGTGGATAACAAAACATTGCAAATTTAATATTTTATCAAAAAGCAGGGTGAAATAAAAAGCATTCTAATTAAAAATGTTGACATTTCAAGCAGGGTGCCATTAGAACCATTTTTATACAATTTTCAACATTTTAAGCTAAACTTACAAAACGTTTAAAAAAAAAATTTAAGAAAAAAATAAAACCTTTAAAGAATGAGTGCATATAAAAATAAAATGAAAAAAAAAGAAAAAAAAAAAAGACTCTGCATGCACTCCATGTAATTAAGCCTAAAAGCGTGCAGAGTGTGCGATAAAAATTAGTATTTCCAATGACGGATTATGCATTATTAAGTGACTGCAATTAAACATACTACCGTGAGCTAGAAGCTATGGATAGGTGAAAATTGGTTAAAATCAATGTTAAACTACAAAATGATTATTTAACCCCATAACTTCATAAGTGTTATTAGATTTGTTTGTTTCAATTAAGGTTAAAGACCATACTAACGGTTATTTCAACTATATGAGGATGTGCCGGCTCAATGGGTGAAGGAAACCATCCTTAAATCAAGTCGACAAAAAACTTAGACAAGACAGGACAAACATATCGGCTTCATGTTGCCCCTCAGCCCCAAGAGCAACGGGGCAACAGGAAGGTCCCTCTCAACCCTCTGCTTGAGTCAGATATTAGAATATTTTTCTCTGTTATCCTAAATTTTACATTAAATTTAATACTTTGTCATGAGGTGATTAACAGTATTAATAGTGTTTTAACCAAACCCTCATGTTAAATATTAACTTAAGAGTCATGGGTTTGTTTATTTGATTGTGGTTCAATGTTGTACTCAAATGTACTTCACTTTTATTATGATGGATTATCCATTTCACAATGTTTCTTGGTAAAATATAGTGGAAACTATTTCCGAGAGGAAACCTAGTTTAAGTTAACAGACCAGTCGCCAGACCAACATCGTTCGATTTTCACTTATAGAGGACAGATTGACCACTTTAACTGTTCCTTGCCGAATTATGGTGAAAACCTGAGAGGAAACCTGGAAACCTGGCTAGAGGAAGCACTGGCTACCACTGAGCCTTGGCCGAGGGCTCTAAAATAGTACAGTTTAATTTATCGTAATAATAGTCAGAGCATATGACCCGTAACCAGAGAACTGGACAGCCTAGGGTCTTCTCACTTATAGTCACCATACTGAAAGTCTCAGACCCAGTAACAGACTTTGGTAGGTTCTGATGCTCCAGTATATATGTAAATATTAATAATGGTTAATAGAAATTACCCCATCCGGCGAGCAGAGACTGTGGAGACCTCCCACATGTGAGCCATGATTGGTGCATCTGCCCTAAAGAAACATCACAATAGAGCAGAGAGATAAGCAGAGGAGAGCAAACAAGTTAGATTTACAACCCCCCAACCCCCCAAACTGAAACACTGCCAAAAAAAAAAAGACATGGAAAATAGAAATAAGCCCATAATAGCAAGATGATGCAATATGTATTAGACAGTTAGTACATATGAGACCGGACTACAAATAAATCCCACAAACCTTTGCTGGTTATATAAAGGCATACAATTAAGCAAGATATACATGTTGCAAGTATTGAAGCCAGTGTAAATATAACATAGACGATAGTGCTAGACATTGAGATGAAAAAGATAAAAGCGCCGAGTGGAAGTAGGATTATATATGGCTGAACATGGAAGCCGCGATAAAAACATAAGACGATATACAACAGACCTACACCAATATAATGAGAACATTAGTTTGGTGATGACCAGTTGGCATGCGTGGGTGGGATAGGATTCCCATATTGAAGCATCTAAGCTGTGTGTGAATTGTAAGCATTTCAGCTAATTAGATATATAAACACTGAACACTCTCTAGTTTTGGGATTCTGCATTTTGACATTTTTGATGCAGGGACTAGGTGGGATTCTCTCCCAGATTTCTTCAAGGCTTGATTTTTTTGTTTCCCTGTTTTGGATAACAATATTTCAAGTAAGAGGAAATTCAAAATATCATGTCGAAAAATATAATGCGAATTAATGAACATTTTTGTCCATGAAAATACACGCATCACTACTGATTGAAAATGTGTGCTACAAGACATTTTTATTCAGGACAATCCTCACAGACTAAAGAGTGTTTAGTGTTTTGTGTTATTAGCGCTAATGTGGATGTGAAATCATGCCAGAGACTGGGCCCTACCCGCGCCCCAATAAATCCGATAGAACTCCGTACTCCCAAACATGAGCCATTATAGCTGCATCTGCCCTGAAATAATTATATAATAAACATGTTCTTTATGGAGACAACAATGTAAGGGCACCGTCAAAAGTACCAACGATTTAGATTGATTGTTGGTTGATTTGGTGTCTAACGCCATGTTAAAGGGTATTTCACTTAAATGATGGTGGTGTACTCCCAAAGATCGAAATGCAATACAACCATAATGTAAAGTGTTAAATACAAATTCTGTTGGAAAATTAAAGTTCCTCAATAGCTGACAGCATAAAAAAAATTGGAACGAATGACAAGTAACTCACAATAGGGTGATTGATTGGTGTTTTTTGCTGTGCTTAAGGGTGTTTCAATTTATATATGATCATGTATTGGATAATTGACACCAGTACAACAAAGATGTGAAGCCTTTCCATAATGTTGGAAAGTTCATTTTCTCCAGTCCTAAGTTAGCATAAAAAAAATTGGAACGAATGACAAGTAACTCACAATAGGGTGATTGATTGGTGTTTTGTGCTGTGCTTAAGGGTGTTTCAATTTATATATGATCGTGTATTGGATAATTGACACCAGTACAACAAAGATGTGAAGCATTTCCATAATGTTGGAAAGTTCATTTTCTCCAGTGCTAAGTTAAAACCGCATGGATACTCTTCAAACAAACTGCCGTTAATCAGAGGGCTACTCATAAAAGGACAGTGAAAAGAAACATATTTGATGTGTGAAAGTTAATTCAATTAACCAAAAACTAACAATTTAGGAATTTAATTGAAACCAAAAGGAACAAAGCTTCCTTGATTATTAAGTTCTTGGACTTCTCTGTTTACGACAAAATTTAAATGATTGGTGCTTTTTGTGATAACAGGCTTGTTCCCAAGATTGTTTGATATTATACAATTACAGGGCTAATGTAATGATCCCTCAAGTCAACAGAATTGACATTGGTGTCTTCACTCAGAGTAAAAATATCAACATCCCCAACACTTTATGGAATTTATATTCTTATCAAACAAATTCTCTGTTTGAAGGCAGGTTTAACTGAAGGACATTATAAATACCCAGAGAAATCATTCATGATGCAGCCATATAACCATAGTTTGAGTCAAAAACCATGTCTTTGGGAGGTAAAATTTCAAAAATAATGTATGCAACAGATGTAGGATTTACAGAGACATTTGTGATCTTAAATTTTAGAAATTTGACATTTTATCCATGGGTGATCAATAGTATGGAATTTTTTGCAGAGAACCACACAATAAAGAAAGGCACATTGAAGATTATTCCCTCTAGAGATGGGTGTGTATATGGGAAAAAATACAGACATTGTACAAAGCATCTTTGATAAATATCTAGAAATTTTATAAATTTGAGAAATATTGAGAAAGATATAAAGTACAAAGAATCTTGCAACCAAGCATCTTGGGTAAATATTCAGAAGTTGGAATAAATACACATGTATACATGTACAAGCAAAACTGATGGATTACCGCTTCTGTTTATTTAGGTGGTTGTTTTCGGTATATGGCAAATAAAGGCCAGACAACAATATGCTTCTAAAGTTCTATTGCACTACATTGTAGGGCATGAAAGAGACGTCTCTTTGTGGATTGACACTGTCATTTATCGGGCAAGGTTTGGTGATCTGTCTACACCTCAACATTGTGGGGTTTACAGAAAAATAATTTTAAAATTCTGGTACTAACAAAAATAACCTAACTATTCAAAAACAAAATTCATAGATTTTTATCTTTATTTTATTTTTTTTGACAACCTATATTATTGAGATGGACTCTACCTTGCAACAGGTCACAAAGGGAGGTCACTCTGTCAAATCCTTAATCTTATCAACTACCAACAATTTTACACACATTTTGCTTTGCTTACAAGTTCTCTGTATAATCTGTAAATTGCATAAAACAGATGTGTGTGCTGGCAACAATGTCTGTGTAGTAACAAGCCAACCAATGCATGCATGGAAACAAAAGATTGGGTCTTGCTTTCATAAGACACCCTGATTTATGACTCCGCATCTGAGCCTATACAAATTAATTATAAGATGATGGATGGATATTGATAAAGATTGATTCCTCCATAGCAGTCAGAGTATACATACTCCAATTATACTATCCTTAGCTGTAGGCCTATCAAAAAAGATTATATAACCGTATATAGACTGATGGTTGTTTGTTGGTTCGATTGGGGTTTAACGTCATACTCAAGGGTATTTCACTTGTATGACAACGGATTGTCCACTTCACATTGTACACAGCCTTATTACGGTGGAAAACCGAGAGGAAACCTCGTAATAACCACCCCCGCAATTGCCGGAGCCACAACGTGTGACTCACTCATATACCTGATGGTCGAAAGGCAGACACGAACTCGTGAACGGTAAATCGAAGCATGTTCATTTCAGGAAGCGCACTTGCTACCACTGAGCTACGGCCGCGGGCCGACTGAGGGTTGAAAACGGTCTTTGGTCGTCAAAAGAGTCAACATTTGCAGCCTTTTTTACTAATGTCACACTTGAGAAATGTGATGTCATTTAGAAGCATGAGTATCAAGAATTAAAGTATAACAGAAAACCCTCTTTCAATGATACAATTACCACCCTTGCCAACATTTCAATGAAGTCATAAATAATACATGTTAGAGCTTCTTTTTTTTTTTGCACTTTAAACCATATTTTGACTCATTTGACAGGGTGCCCACCCAACTCTTAACTTCACAGGGAACAAACAACGACAAAAAAAAAAAAAGAAAGACAAACACAGGACAAAATTCATGGTGCAATAAAGCAAATGTGTAAATTTACAGTCCAAGCCACCACAACTGGTCAGCTTTATGTTGCTCCTTTACTCTGAGAGCACCAGGGCAACAACTACTGCCTCATATTCTAGAAGTGATACGAGAGAAGGCAAATCTGAAAAAAAAGTTCATCATTACAATTCCAATGCACGACAGTTTTTATACATAAATGTAATTGCTAAACAATCAAATTGATGTTTTTTCTTTGAGTTTCGTCAGCAGGATACAAATATAGAAGTATAAAAAGTAAGACTATTTCTTCTCATTCACATAAAAAACATATCGTCTTGATGTTCCTTTGTGATTTACTTACCATGAATGCTCAGCATTAAATCCAATCTGCAATTAAAAATAACAAAGGGTTATCAATATTTGTTTGTTTGATTGGTGTTTAATGCCATAGTCAACAATTTTGTACTGATATGAGGACACAATATCTACTTCTTATTCTACCATATAGTACATAAAATATGGTGGACAACCAAGATGATGCATTGTGAGTCCCTCTTAGAAATGCATAAAACTTTTGCTTAGAAGAGAAACATTTGCACACTTGTGGTTCTGGAAAAAAATGCGAAAGTACACAAAATTACAAATTGTTTGTTTGGTTGGTTGTACTCAAAGGTATTTCACTTATATGATGAGGGATAGTCCACTTCACACTGTTACATGCCTATAACAGTGGAAAATTGAAAGAAAACCTCATAAAAATCAACCCAGCAACTGCTGCAACTGAATTAGAAATAGCAGAGAAGATAATTACCCTGCCGTTTGAAGTGACAATCAGTGTGAATGATTTGTCAAACCATCTGTCGTAACCTTTCCCGTGGAGCATGGAGCGGCCATATTTATCTAGTTTGGAATCGTCTTTCTGTTAACACAAGTTAGCAATATAACAGTTACTTATTCAAATTGCAGTTTATTTCCAAGTGAGAAGAAGCTTATACCAATATTAACGCAATTTAATTAGGAACTAAGCTATGATTTTATGCTAGACATTAAGTCACTGTAAAACACAAAATCATAGATTTGTTTGATTGATTTTGGGGAGGTTTAAGCTGTACTTAAAGCTGCATGTATTTCACAGCATGCCAGCACAACGGGCTATTGAAACCATCCTCAGCACCACTGGCATTACTATCAAAGACAAGATTGGACAAACAGGATAGAGTACAAAGACATCACAAAGAGATTGGTTTTGTGCTGCCGTTGAGCTTCCAGGTCATCAGTGCCGAACGGCCTACCCTGAATAAAATTTAAGTGTGAAAATGTCATTTTAGGACCATTTTGTGTTTGTTCCTATTATATTATTTATTAAATAATTAATTGGCTGTTCTTACTGGATCATAATCTTGGGGCTCATCGTCTAGGGACACGAAGAAAATAGCCTGAAACAGATAATATTTGATTAATATTGCAATTATATTGGTCCAATCCCTATACCATTATGGTGACTGTCCACACTGGTGTAATTATAAATGAAAAATTGAAATTAAATCTTCCAATGGTATAAAACAAGTGTTGAATGACAACTAAAATGTTTTTATCTAATTATATCTGGAGGTCAATCAAGAATAAAATTTAATTGCAATCTGTTAAAAACTTATACTGACCATCAAAGTTTGCTAAGGTCAGGTATTTTAGCTGTTGCTCAAAGGGAATTTCACTAATATGATGGCAGTAATTGGCACTAGCACAACGATTAACAGTGAACTTTTTTTACTTTGTTGGAAATTGAATCTTCTTCTGGTGCTAGTTTGTTTGTTTGATTGGTGTTTAACCCAGCCAGAGAATGGTAAATCAAAGCAGATTCACTTTAGGAAGCGCACTCGCTACCACTAAGCCATGGCCGCAGGCCCGCTGAGTAAAGACAACATTTTACTTATCCGACACCAGTTAATGATCCCAGATTTATCTGATTTAACATATATATTCAGTACCTTATCAATAGCATCTAAAGAAGCCCTATTTTTCCCCTTAGAGAAGTATTCTTTCCTGGCCTTGGCCCAGGGCACCCTGTCTCCGGCTGTGAGGGCACCCAGATGTTCTTCACCAGGGGCAGGCTCTGATTTATCATCAATAATCTTCTGTAACATACTGAAATTACAACAGAAACAGAAATCAAGCCATTTACAGATAACTCTTTCGTTCTAAAATTGAATGGTGTATAACGCCGTAATTAAATTATTGGTTGGGGTTTAAAATCAACTGAAGGGTGATTTCACTCATTTGATGACGGATTGTCCACTTCTCACTATGCTATAAGGCACATTCTTATGTTAGGATTTGTAGTAACAATTTCAGGGGATTCCCCTTATTTGCAAGATTTTGATTGGTCGTTTGTTTCATACTTCTTTATCCACCAATCAAAATGTTACCTATGAGGGGAATCCCTTAAGTTGTAACTACAAACCAAGAATGTGCCTTTACATAAATACACTGTAATCCAATAGGAAAGCTAGTAAAAAAGATCCCCACAAATGTCAGAGCCAAATCTTGTGACTGGAGGTCATCAGAAGGTTAGAAATCCCAGCAGGGTTCATGGGCTGACAAGAATGTGGACTAATAATCAAAAGTGTTTTAACTTAGATGAGGGCAATGTAATCCAACTGTAAAGAACATAAAGTCAGAAATGTTTGCACTAATTGAGAATGATTTCTGTACATTGGACAGATCTAATATATAAATAAATAAATAAATGACTTCACTTGAAAAATACTGCTCTCAAGTCTAGATTATTTTCAATTAAAGCTCAATAATAACAAAATTGTTTTCAACATTTAATGTCTTATAGACTTTTAGAAAACTTACATCTCAATTTCACATGGTTTGAGAATGGCTTTGTTTTGCATGAGGTAGACTTTGAAGTATTTTCCCTTGTGATAAACAACAATATGATGACTGTCCACCCTATGAACAAGCTGATCTGGAAATAGAAAAGAAAAATTAAATTTAAATTAAATTAATATTGAAAGCATGGTGTATTCAAGCATTCACTTATCCTGTGAATTCATATCTTCTCTTGGAATTCGAAGGTCCTTACAAAGTTAAGTTATCAGCCTGGCAAGACTTAACCCGTTTGCTTGTTTGTTTGATTGCAACATATCCCTGTCCATAGGGTTATTTCACCTGAATGACCGACCTGCCTACCCTAGAATAAATTTATGTACACAATATTTGTTGTTTAAAAGTATTTTCCTAGGATTTTGTGTATTTTTGTGTTACAGCATAGCACAGAATATTAATTTCTGAGCATATTTTGATGGGCTACTTGTGTATTTCACATAAATTATGTGTACAAAATACTTCAAAATACACCGGGTAGGCAGGTCAAAGGGAACCATCCTTGATACCACTGTAAATGAAGACAAGACAGGATGAATGCAAGACAATAGCATGATGTAAAACTAAAACATCACAAACAGAATGGCTTCATGGTTCGCTTTAGCTCAGGGAGCACCCAGGCAATGTACAGCTTCCCTACCCCAAAGTGAATTAATGAAGTAATAATGAACAATGTAAAACAAATAGACCAATCAAATGTCACATTAATCTGCAGGAACATCCGAATAGCTTAGGACTGTCCTTGCAAGTAGGTTACCTCAAGCTGAGATTGCTTGATTGGGGTTTAACGTCATATTCAGGGGTATTTCATTTGGTGTTTCATATGGTGACGGATTGTCCACTAAACACTGTTCCTTGTCGTATAACAAAAACCAAGAGGAACCCTCACAAAAACCACCTGTGCCATTGCCGGAGCCACATCTTGTGAGTTACTCATACCTGAGTGACAGACTTGATCCTGTGATATTCAATCTGAGAGTTTTTCTGCTTGTTTTACATGTAATAGAGTTAGCTTGAAAGTAGAGGTATAATTGTTTGCTTGATTGGTGTTTGACATTATACTCAAGGATATTTCACTTAAATGATAACAGTTTTAGAAATGTCAACCTGTTTATTGATGAAATACGACAGAAAACCAGAGGGAAACCTTGTAAAAACCATCCTCAAGATTGGCTGTGAAATATGTTAAGAAAATCCTGATGTTTCACTACATATCAAGAATAAAGATTATTACCTGTTTCAACACCAGGTATCCGGGATGTGTTAAACTGTTTTTCATACTGAGCTGAACAAAGTGGCACTGTCTTGTTCAACATTAACTGAAATTAAAAAAAAATTAAAAAAGAATTAAATAAATTTAAAAAATCAGATTGAACAGACATGCTATAAACTAGATTTTACATCTGAAAAATTACTCACATGGATAAAATCATATCTCTACATGTACCTTCCTAACGTTTTAATTTTAATGTCAAACTGGAATTCATCCAGATTGATTTTTACATCATAACACAATGTACCTGATGGTTGACAGACAGACTGAATCCCGTGAATGGTATATCAAAAGGAGGTTCAGTTTAGGAAGCGCCATATAGCCATGGACGCGGGCCAAATGAGGAACTCATGTAAACATTAATACTGTCAAGAATGTATTAGTTTCACCGTACAGAGCAAACAACAGAATAATATGGCTCACATTTATCTCAATGCGGAAACAAAATAATAAGGAATAAAAAAAATTAAAAATTAACAGAGGAATTTGCTTGCACTGGAAACACAACACCACAAGAATTCTTGACAACTCACAGGTTTAAGTTCTTCTCGCTCCACTTCCCGCCTGTACATGAGTATACAGTGAATAACATTAGCAGCTCGGGCCACCTGGACACAGGATGGTTTCACCAACAAAGAGTCCTAAAAAGAACACCAGAAATACTTTACTTCTTCTCTGTTCACGATACAAATAAAGTTAGAAATTAGAATGTATTCATATAAAAACCTTTTTAATACCAATATCCAGTTAGGAGTTGGAACTGTACAGTTTGTTTGTTTGTTTGATTGGGGCTAAATGCCATATTTTTTTCCCCTACATGGCAGAGAGCCAGCCCAAAGGGTTAAGGAAATTACCCCCAACAAACAATTCGTTTGTTTAATTGGTGTTTAACGTCGTACTCAAGGGTATTTCACTTATATGACGACGGACACAAATACAGAACATCA
>JARFOD010024678.1:0-10834 GCA_031763545.1 Mopalia muscosa
AATCAGAGAAAAATCAGATAAATGTTTTGAGAGGCCGGCCATAGCGGCGTATCAATTTCCAACTTTCACCATGGGTTGAGATAGGCGGGACGTAGCGCTAAGACGAAGGAATTAGCCCTATTCATTGTGCTAGCTTTAATCGGGTTTCACATGTATAGGGCACCTAGCCTAGGCCTTCCGCCTTCTTTTAAATATCGCGGGAACAACTGTCAAAAGCAAAAACCACAAGGTAAGCGACAATGCAAGTTCGGTACCAGTTCGGGTTTAAATACTTACATTTAGCTTGCTTGATATTCCCACACCATGAGCTATACATATGACATTTCCTTTTTTCAAGTCCTTTCAAGTGTTTTAGCTGTGAGAGATTTGCAATTTAAGTTCTGTCAGCACTAATTTCCGCATTTAACAAAGTTTAATAGACCTCTGGTGGCCGAAATTCCCGTTAAGGGCGGTAACTATGAAATTGTGCTAGCTAACGAGCACAGAGATGGGACTAGTCCTGAGATAACAGACAATTTATACGCTCCGGAAAGCCTAACGGTGCGATCTCGGGACTAAGATCGCACATATATTATTATAGTTTATCATTTATTTAAAATCCCTTGAGGTAGATCAGTCCAATTTTATAGACTGGAAAATGTCCAAAACCAGATATATAAGATACCAATTAACACACACCACACAACTCTAACTGTCGGCACACTTTAGATCACGGCCACCTGGCTTGTAAGTGTTTGATAGTATATAAAATATGTTATTAATTTTTTTTTTTTTATCTTTATTATAAAGTGTGTGTATCCGAGAAAAATAAAAAATAAGGGAAGAAATAAAAAAAAATACAAAATGTTTGGATTTGTCCCTATCTAGGCCTATACGTTTAATACATTGGCTATACTGTCCGCCTATACATAATATCATCTTCCTTTTCCCCACTGTGTCCGCAGATCTTTCTTCTCCCTATATACTACCAACCTATACGTGACTATACTGCCTGCCTACATATCTTTTTGCTTTTGCCTATTGTAGCCGCAGACCTTTCTTCTTCCTATATAGCCTACTGTCAACCTATATACTGTGTGCTTATATATCTTCCTTTTTCCTACTGTATCCGCAGACCTTTTTTCTTCCAATATACTGTCAACCTATACCTGATTATACTGTCTGTCTACATATATCATCTTCCTTTTCCCTATTGTGTCCGCGGACTTTTCATATATACTGTCTAGCCTAGCTGTGCTGTCTTCTTACACCTATCACCTTCCTACATTTATCATTTTCCTACAACAACTTTCAGCAAACCTTTCTCAGCCGACACGTTTTCCCAGTTTAAGATGCTATATTACATTGACAGCTATCAATGAGGTACTAAAAACAAAATGTCAGTTGATTTGAGTAGTCAGAACAGTTGTGGTAAACATGGAAGAAAGTTAGATCTGCATAACTAATACATCATGTTGTAGCTTGTGATTGTAACATCGCCATAGCTTACGTTACATGACAAATAGCCTATTAATAGCCTATAAGTCACGACACGGATTAGGTAAACTCCAATCGTCATCGAGATTTATAAACCAGTATTTTCGTTATTTTGGGATAACATTTTCTCAGTTTGAAAAGATTCCAGTTCAGAAACTTTTGCAGTTTCGGGAATCGAACCCATGACTCTCCGAGTTAGGCACCGAATCGACAGCGTTCCCGGACGGGTTTCAACCTGCAAAATTTTCTGAACTGGAATCTGTTCAAACTAAGAAAGTGTTGTCCCAAAATAACGAAAATGCTGTTAATCTCGTTCACATTCTAAAAGACATCAAATTTATTCATTTATAAACCTGGTCTGGGAAGCGATGCTATGATTGGCAAAATTTCCAAACCAATCGACACTGTTTTGTATGCCTTGACATAAGATCTTCATTTTGGCATTCATAAAAAGGAGACCTTGAAGCACAACTATAACCGATTGTTCACATGTCTACATTGGTGTATTGTTTTCAAGGTTTGTTCTGAGGAAGAATCTAAGCTATCCGGATGAAGCTGGGTATACCAGTCGCAATTAACAATGTAATAAATTGAGTTCTTTCTGTCTGACTGAGTGCCTATAGTATAAAGAACAAGATTTGATTTTATAATATGTTTTTCCACTGAACAGTTTTATTTGTGCTGATACTGTAAACATGGTAACTTTTTCTCCACAAAACCACGGTCTTACGCAAATAAACGCCAAAACAGTTTTCACAAATATTTTTTATTAGCTATTTTCACAAAAGCGCACACAACATATATAGAGTGAATACCGTTATGTATTACGACAACATATTCAAAAAACATTAAAACGCGAAAATGAGCTTAAACTAGTTACAAGAGTATTGGAGTATACAATGATTTTACTACACAAATTCAGTAAGAAACTTGCGAAAGTATATAAATTTGAGAACAGCAGTATCGTTGATATGAACATATATTTACTAGTATTTTCCATTGTTGAAGATTGTATCGATGTTAACAGTCTATGTCCGGAGTAACCTCTATGTTGTCCGAATAAGCTTTGCATGAAAGGGACATCCGTCAATGTGAACATGGCATCAGGCAACGGTATTCGTAAATATATAAAATCGCTATATATATTTCCCTCTGTATCAGGCTGGTTGTAACTCATTCTTTTTAACAGACATATTCATTCGTTAATCCCTGTATCTCTGAAATACTTATTTGTAGGCTGATTGATTCATAACCCAAGCTAAATATCTTTTTATCCACATTTTTAAACAATATTTTATTATTATACACTATATTAATGGTCATTACCTTCTCTCGAGGTTTTTAAGATTTGGGGCACCTATATATATTTTGATTTTCAAGATAGGTCTCTACCACATGACTTTGGATAACTGTTGGAATATCACTTTCTTCCCAACTGCACATGGCGGGTAACTAGAATTTCTCATGTTGTAAGGAATTGATTGTCAGTATTAGATACAATTAATTAAAAACGTAACAAATGCATTTCTTGGGATAGATGAAAGTTTTTTTCGTATAACATTGAAATTGAAGAAAGCCATGATATCCCATGATGCACCGTTCTACATCACATTTGAGCCTACTGCCAGAAGCTATGACTCGAATTCTTGTCAACTGAATAGAGAGTTAATAAATTTTGGGACGACATCAGGCACTGAAATCTGTTAAACTCGATGTAGGGATTCGGTTAGGCGCAGTTTCCGAAGAGAGACTACCCGCGTATGACGCACCTACAGGGACTTCTTTATCACACTGTGCTACTGGAGGACAAATGGCAGACCCGCGTGTGTTGAATTGTTTGTCGAATGTTACATGCCGGAAGCACGTGTACAATTGCCGGATGGCAGATGTTGTTATAGCGGATATGTGACATGCTAGATTTATGGTTATCGGTATAAAGTTGAAACAACACTGTATAGTGTAAAACTAATTGCAATTAACTTTATAGATCCGTCTGCATTTATGACTTAAGATATGGTGATCCATACTGCACATGCCACAATCATAAACGGAATTGACCTGTCATATACAGAGTGCGGTGCGTGTTGTTTTATTAAGAAAGAGAACAAGCGAAATAGCCATTTAATAAAATGCCTTGTATGACATGTCACTAACCTGTTATCTGACATTTAATATTACAATAAAAACCATAGAATCAAGTCGTTATTTCATCGGGTCATGCACTCCCAGGTATTGGCCGTCCTAAGTTGAGTTTGATGCGGGCTGAAGTAGGGTACGAAAAAACGTTGACACGTGATACGAATAAGAAGGCAATCTCACTGTACTTTACACAATGGGTTAATTGTCTACAGGACTAACATTTGCTATTTTTCCTAAAATACCATTCCTAGCCACAGAAAAACGAAATCTATAAGGCTTTATCAAATAATATGTCTGAGTCTGAAAGATTAAGCCCCAAGGCGACGTTTTGTCCGGAAAGAGACAGTCATCATTCGAAACTCGCCTATTAACTACTGTTCGATCAGCATATGTCCATTGTTTCATTAGAAGCGAAGCTCATCAAGTATCACCCAATTGCCTGTTGTCTCTTACAAGAAGGAAACAACAATTCACCTAGAGAATCTTGAGCATGCTACAAGCCTTTCAATTGGCTGCTGCTTCTTCTATCTAGGCCGTCCGAGGCAGCAAATCAAGTGTGCCCCAATTGCCTACTCTTCCATATCGCATATTGACAATATTACATTACTATTATATCACAAAACATAAATTATGTAAAAGTACGAAATTATTACAGATATACGTTAGCAATGGTTTGATTTAGGCAAAACATAATCACTCAATGATTTTTTTTATACATGATTCATGACTATGTCTAGGAACAAGTGTAGAAAGAGTAAATTCATTAACGCTATGACAATATATATGCTAATTACACTAACGATTATATAATATCATTGTATAAAATTGTAAAATGTTTACATGTATTATATATGCCATTAACATATAGGCGCTTAACTTTTTGTACATTGGATTGACGTGAAACACATAGTTAACATTCCTATAGTAACAGTTCAAATATTGCCATATTCACTGAGTAGTTTAACATAGAAGATCAAAGTCGCATCTCAGAAGAGCGATTAACAAGGCATGCTTGTAAAAAGTTTGGTTTAATGAAATAGTAACATTCAGTAGTCTACAACCGACAATTGTTGTATATAATAAATATAAAGTCGAAAGAAGGACACACAAGACTTGTTTAACATTATAAATATTTCGGTTTTATTAAATCAGCGTAACAACTAAGATGATTCAATTCAAATGAAATATTTGAACTTTGACACACTCTATTTTATCGTTCTTTGGAATTTGACTCCGGTCTTCTATGGTAACAATTCAAAATAACAAAGTTTCGTTTTCATGCGATTATAGTTATGATACAAGCATTTCATTCATTTAAAAACTATACAAATGTCCGTGTGTATAATACAAACATAGCTAAATTAAAAACGAACTGATTTAAACATCTATATAAAAACAACTTTGTTTACTATAAACAACACATAAACAGACTGTATGTTAATATTTGGCTACATAAATTGGCCTACATCGATTGTGCCGAATTTCAACGGAATAGATTCATTGCCAGAACCAAATAATCTCAATATGAAACATAACACTATTAAATGGATACAAACTTCTATATTTATTATGCTAAATGCCAATATAATACAAGTCATTAATAGGAATTTTTGTATAAAAATTGCTTAATCTCGTAAAGTTTTTACTTTAACACTATATCAATAAACGATTACTGTCATTTAATTATAGATGCTGACTTTTTTAACATCACACTATGAGTTGATTGAAAGCTTAACCTGCACAAAATGAGCGGCAATCCGGTTGTAATAAATATTATTTAAGACTCTACCAAGTCTGTGTCTGCTACACTGTATAATGCAATGTATTTCGCAGGTCCGTCATATTTGAGTTATTAAGTTTATACAACTTATAACACATCTATAAGCTATGTGTAGCTAGGCCTATTATATCGTCCGAAAACAGAGTATATTTAACCATCCTAGAGATGACCACAAGAGTTTATTTGATAGTCGGTATTTTCAGTGGTTTAAAGCTAGTTGAGGTTGGACACTCTTCATCACATTACATGGAAGGTCAACACAATATATGGCTGGCTTAACCATGAATGCCGAGGAGCATGTGTTAGGTAAATGGACTATTCTAACCATGATAGACTTGAAAGAAAGCTATACTTATGATACATATTTACTCGTATACCCAAACCGTATTTGTATTTTCCAAACTGTTCTCCACTATATCGACATTTCCAAACAACGCAATGGCTTCTGGCTTTATGTGATTCTCAATTCCTTCCTCTTAGTTCCACATCGCAAATTTCAAAGTCAATTTTATACGACCTGCATTTGTAGCTTATTCGAGATTCCAAAATTATCAATTTAAAGTCACACCTCGTCCACAAATACAACGTTATGATATATTCACAAATATTTAAATGTAAATTTATTCACAAAGACTACGTTCGTTTTAATTGATCCTTCGACTATTTACAACGATTGCGTTCATTTATACTAATCGCTCTGAAACAAATAGCGATGAAGAATGAGAATGTCTTGGCAGCCATTTGCTTTGAACAGGACTGGAGTACACAACCATGTGGCGGCGTCCGGGGAATTAGAGTGGAGTTATTTCCCCTTCTCCAGCAACAGCTGAGTAAGGTGGTGGGTCGTCAGCTCCCGATTTCTTCTTCTCCCATTGTTCCACCGGACGAAGAAGATCTTTCACTCGCTGAAAAAAAATAAAAATAAAAATAAAAATAAAAAAAATACAGACGTCAATTCATAGCGCAAGAAGTGTATGTTTCTTTTTTCTTTACCAACGTCTCGGATTTCAGCGGAGGGTTGGGAGGGAGCTTCCTTTTGCCCTAGGGCTTTCATAACCAAGAAGCCACATGGAGCTGATCTTTTTATGATGTCTTGGTATTACGTCTTGTGATTGACCTGTCGTGTTTTTGCTTGTTAACGCATAGAGCGTGGTTTTCTTTACACATGGGACAGAAGAGAATGTCACAAAACCTTAAGTACAACGGTAAACCCCCAACAAACACTATTCGCTTTCTATGACAGTATAAAAAAACATTTATGCTTCTACTCTAATGAATTTACGCAGATATACATCGGATGTCTAAAACTATTAGCTGCAATTTGCATAACCAAAAGTTTGTAAGGACAATACAAACAAAATACCATATAGATGTCTACCACATTGTTGGTTCAATTGGAGGGGATAATTTATTTCAACAATATGTAATAAGTGGAATTTAAGCCAATTAATTTACTGCCACAAACACGGCTCACAGGTGCAGTACCTATAGTTAACAAATAGAGTTCCGATAAGAAAAAGTTTGTTTATTTTTTAACCACTCTTTATCTTTTCATTTAAATGTACCTTTTTCACACTAAGCTTTTACAAAAATACAAAGGGAGTCATTAAGTGGGGTCCAACCCATATCTCTCCCCCCCCCCCACCCCACCCCTTACACACAATTTTATTACTTTGTGTATACTCACCTGTACAAGTGGTCCAGGTGTTATGGCGATTTTGTAGACCATGTATCCTGGTATACAGATAACAGAGGAGAAGGCCATCATACCGCCGATCACGTGACCCCATGTAGGATACGCTTTGTCGTTGTACTTAACGGGCTTGAAGACGATAAGACTGAAGAGTAGCACACCCTTTAACAAAAACAACCAATAATGTCAAGACAAAGAATACAATTGATGTTATATAGTATCAATAATGAGGTTTAGTAGACCAATACCCAAGGAGAGACTCGAGAAGTAAGCAAGGGGGGTAATTCAATCCGTACAAGGCGGTTCTATGACGTCACAATTTTTGTGACAATGGCGCGTTACTAATAAGACCGTCAGGGGTTTTAACGCCAAGAGAACAGTCTGCATGTTAACACACACAAAAAAATTCCATTGTCGTGCCCCAAAACGGTTTATAGGAAAATCTCAATGTATGGTGCACAAATTACATTTTTACTTGTTAGAAAATTACTTTAAACACAATGCATACTCATGTATTTTACAGTTATTTCTTATAAGATAGTCATATAACAAAACACCTATCATCGCTATATGAGTGTTAATTAAATTGTAGAATACCTATGATAACTTAATCAGCTTTGCAAAGCACTTCCATACCACGGTTACAATACTTACACTGCAAATGGCAGGGGTCGTCACGCACCAGGCTATTTTCCAATAGATGTTGGGATAGTAACCCACCATTTCCTTTATGTCTTCGTAAAACTTATTAACGCCTTGAAACAGAAGGCACAAATACATATATTTGATGTTTTAGTTTAAAATAACCCAATACTGCTTGTTAACTGAACAGTTTCTTTGTTTTATTGGCAAGTGGGGAGGGGAGAATGTTAAGGTTTTGCTGGATCCCTTGGATGAGTTTGACTGTTTGAGTTTGAGAACTCAAGCTAAACTATTGATGTTTATACTAAATCGTGTAGGTGATAATAAACAGCCGTGTTGGTTCCCAATCGCCCGTTTATGACAGTCAGAAAATTACATTTTAAAAGTGAGAAAAAAATATATATTTTGAAGCTCAAATTGTTTTTTCTTGTGTCCCTTCCACGGTTCCATAGAAAGGTCTTTCAGCCCAATGCGCATAATCAAAAACTATATGCGTTCTACAATGAATGAAGTGAGACTCAGCGGTTTGGCACCCATGCACATCCACAGAGACTTTGCGATTGACGTTGATGCTGTGCTTGAGAAATTTGCATCATATGGCAATCGTGGGATAGCTTTGTCCTTCTCATATTAGGCCGAAGGGTCCTAGCATTTTTCGGCGTAAAATGAAACGGCACGCGATGGAATTGACAACCTAGATGACAGAACAATAAGTCACCTAATTTAGGCATATTCTTGCTACGTTCATTTAAATAGTTTTTCCTGTCTAGACTCTTAAATTCGTCCAGCAAGCTTATGGATAGGAACTATGGGTATTTATGGGTAGTAATGGACAGTCTAGCCACCAAGGCAGGAGCCACAGGACTTTGGACGAGCTTGCTGTTGATCAATGGACAGTCTAGCCACCAAGGCAGGAGCCACAGGACTTTGGACGAGCTTGCTGTTGATCAATGTGGAGGATCCATAGCGATCTCCATTACATTTGAAAATGTACTGTTACGGGCAAAGATGTTAATAGTGATTATTTATGTGTCACAGCTTTAGGATCGGTTCTTGAAGAGATATAATTGGAGTGTTATATGCCTGAACTAGTAAACCCAGTTAAATCATATTAGCCTACATTTCACGACAGTTGCAATTGTATTGTTTAATCCATGTAGATAAATACGAATGGGAGAACCTGGCCCGCTCTGCTACCTTTTATGAGTGGTTAGGAAGCGGGTCCCCTCGGCTTCGAACTGACCCCTAAAGGGCCACTCCATACAGTGCTGGGCCGGGATGAAGGTTGTGCTCGACCACGACCGCCGTCACCGGATGTAGAAGTGGGCAGCCCGATGTATACCCTCTTCTGTGTCAAGGCATCGGAGCGGTTTGCAAAAGCAACCGACGGTTGGTGATTTTGGAGAGAGTGCATGAGAATTACAATATGTAAAATCTAGTACACAATATATCAGCTGTTTTCTGCCTTTAGTTCAGAGAAAATCGCGCCAACAGGAAGCTCCCTTAAACCATCTGCTGATTGACGCTACAGCTTGACTTTTTCCTAGCTAAGAGGGCCCTGGAAGGTATTACCCACCCCCACTGCACAATACCATAACAATGGTGGCCCACTTACCATCACCCATTATATGACAAAGACTTACCATAGGCCCATGAGATCGCAATACACTCAAAAAACATTAAACATAAGAGTGCCGGTCCACTTGCAGAGTAGTAGTTAAACAGCTCAAACACATACACACCTCCCTGAAAAATAATTCCGCTGATTTATAAATGTGTTCAAGGAAGATCCAGTGATAATCACACACTAATAAATATAAGTAAAGAAATAAAACCATTGAATATATAAATCACTAAATTGACACAAATTCTATCTATGATAATTATAAAGTACAACAAAGTGAAAATAATTAATAATAATATTTGCTTACATAAAATATTAAGATAATTTTTTTTTATGAATATATTGATATTTACGTGTTCGAATTCACGTGGTTATTTTTATATTATACGGTGTTTAAATCAGTAAAAAATGATTTTCTTAATCTTTGATTAAAAATAAAAAACTTGAAAAAATATCTATTGAGGATATTGTTGTTGTTGCCCGTTTCCATATTGAGATTGATATGTATAAGGGTAGTTTTGTGGTGTTACACCGTTGCAAGTGTTGCAACGATGGACCCCATAAATAGCCTTCCACGTAAAAGTTAGTTGTACCGTTGGATCTTACTCGAATATGCAGACAAAGAAAAGATTCAGTGTTTACCATGACTGCCGTGTCACTGTAAGTGTATAGGTTTGTTTATACAACGAATGACAAGAAAACCGGTTTGAGAAAGTCAACTTACTTGGCCTGAACTATGAGGCAGGTCTATAGGCTGGTTATTTGCTTTCCGTTTGGTTTTTACCGCAACCATTCTTTATCAGCGGACTAACTCACCTCAGTGACCATGGATAATCCCACCAAGTACGACACCAGACAGACGGCCGCGATAAACAGCTCCCGATTGGGCCGTAGACGTGGGAATTCATCGATGAGTGCCGTGAAAAAACCCTCCATTGTGACGAACTGAAATGAGATCATAGGAAATGTGTTCAGCACCAGTAAGCCCATCTTCTCTTGTCAAGAGTTTTATTCCGAGCTATTCTGCATTACATTATGTGATTGCTCAAAAATGTACTGCAGAAGAGATGTAAAGATGATGTATTCTAAATTTTCTAGAAGTAAAACTCACATTGTCATTGACACAAATTCAAGAAATAATGAAGGTATATTGCTGATTTTTTAAAATGATTGTGTGGTGGTACATGGCTGTCTCTTTTTCTCTCTGTTTCTTCCTTAAAATACATACAATTGTCAAATGCTACCAACTACATACGTAACCTGTTGACCGTGCAGTGCATACATTTTGTCCAAAAGACGACGGAACCGGAGGAAAACTCCAAGTGAATAGGAAACAACACACGGAATTATAAACATAACAGGAGTATGAAATAGGCCCAGATGAAAATCTGGAGAATGGTGAAAAACAAAACCAAATTTGTCCAAGAAAGTCTTAGCTCATTCAAAGCCGCAAACTTTGTTAAATACATTGGTTATGGAA
>JARFOD010024689.1:0-10834 GCA_031763545.1 Mopalia muscosa
CTACATAATGTTTCAGACTGTCGCGTGTGGATTTCATGTCTCATGGTCGTTGCCCGTAGTCGAGTTTTTAGCCAACAGCCTGCCAATGTTGTTAGCTTTATCAAGGTACTCTGTTCCCGGGTTTCTCCCACAATAACACCTCGGTCATATGAGTGAATTGTTCGGTACAAATTTGAACCTACCACGTATGACAGATGTTGGAATTGTACTTGCTCACATTATCAGTAAATGTCAACGAATCATGACTTCAAAAGCAAGACCCAACATTTTGTATAAGTAAACCAAACGCTACAAAACTGTTTCGTGTGACAAATAGACTTACCATTAACATGCACAAGTTTGCATTGAAATAAAGCGAAATAAGGAACCACCTGTTCCAACTAGCTCCAAGCTAGCGCCCGGCTTGCTGTAATCGCTTATAGTGTGGCCATATCAGCTTATTGAAGCTTTTAGCTAACCTACAGCTAGCTTAAAGCTTCTTGGCACAGCTTTTGGTGTGGCCGCCTAAAGCTTGACACTCGATCGTTGCTCGGCTGTCGCTTGTTGAACGCTTGTCCAAAGCGCGGCTCGTAGTGTGGCCTCGGCCTTAGTTATCTCAGCCAGCCGGCCTTTTGCGTATAATCTATTGAAAAACATACAAAGTGAAATTTACTGTATTTTATAATAACTGGGAAGTTTCAGTCTTAACGCAAAAGGGAAATAAATATTGTTTTTAATTAGTTGGTTGGAACTTGTCTTAAAATATAAACATCTAGACCTTCTCAATTAAGTGAACAAATATACGGAAACATACAATTTTGATAAAAAAAGAAGAGAGAACATATATATATGAAGGCCAAAAAGTATTGTCAACGAAATATTGGATCTTAAGTGATATGAGTTTACTCTGTTCTCGAATTTAAAAACAGGAAAAACCGAATTAACAGTCCAATGTTGTGTTGTAATTGACTCGTGATAATGTAACTAGTACAAAACGTTTAAGGAAGTTACTTTGAAAAAAGTTGTCGTTGTTGTTGTAATAGATACGGAAACAGATACATAATCCATTGTAAGTGTTGTGTAATTATCACTAAGCCAACAGTCACGGGAGAAAAAAATGATGAACCGCGCATGACCTTGGGATCTGTATGTAAATGAAAGGATAATTAAATCTGGTTTGTGTTGCTTTTGTTATATCGTCAGAAATCATAATTCTTTCTTTAAAAAAAATTTGACTTTTGCGTGACGGACTATACCGTTAATGTCCTCAGATCTGGCGGAGGGTTGGGAGGGAGGTTCATGTTGCCCTGGTGCTCTCAGAGCTAAAGGGGAAGAGGAAGCCGATCTGTTTGTGGTGTATTGCACCCTGTGACTGTCCTGTATTTGTCCCGTCTTGTCTTTGTTTGTTGCCAGTGGTGTTGAGGGTTGTTTCATTCACCCATTGGGTTGGCACGTCGTCATATAAGTGAAATACCCTTGAGTACGGCGTTAAACACCAATCAATCAATTAAACCTCAAAGTTGATTTATTTGACCAAGAGTTTATATGGAAAGCATAACTTCAAGGTAAAAAGTCAGTTATTATCCAAGGGAGGTAATTAATTCTCTTTGGCATCAATAACACACAAAATACGGAAGGTCCTCAGCTGTTTATTCATTCTAAATTATAATCAATTCTAAGTTTTGAACGACATTTAGAAGTGGAGTAACAAAATGATACAATTTCTGGATAACCACTTCTTGTTTTGTGATAGAACACAACGTTTCGATACATACGTATCTTCATCAGGTGTAAATTGTGTCTCGATTGACTAAGTCAATTTACACCTGATGAAGATACAGTCATATGTATCGAAACGTTGTGTTCTATCACAAAACAAGAAGGGGTAATCCCGAAATGGTATAATTATATAATCAATGCTACCTCCAACGTCGAGACACTGACTCTAAGAAACATCCGGCCACCCGAGATGTGTTAAGTGATTTGACGCTTTCCAAGTGTGATTTTAATTGCATGTGGGTGTATACTTGCTGTGTTTGTCCCTCATGGAGTTTTCCTTTTCCCTTCTTTAAGAAAGTTTTTGTACCGTCAGATTAAAGACCAGGCTTTACACTTAGACTACTTACAAAAATTAATATTGCTTGACTTGTTTGCTAAAGTTGAGATTTACAGTAATAATTCGAGAAGGTTTCGATTGGTCCATTTTTTCGTAACTTTTTATTGGCTAAAAAAAAAAGACTCAAAAAGGGGAACCCCCTTAAGCGGTAACCACATATCGTAGAGTGAGAACGCAGAGCCGGTAGACAACTATAGTTTCCTTTATCTGATTATTCGGCGAATGAAAAATCCATTTTACCATCATTTATGGGCATTTTGATTCGTACAACAAGTGCGTAAAACTAGACACAACGAAGCAAACAAACAAACAAACTGCCGAACGAACTAACGAACTAGCTTCATCTAGTATTTGGTTGTTCATCTGTTCTTGTAGTAAGTGGGCATACCTTCGCTAGTGTTCTTTAATTGTATACAAAAGTTATCAAGCGTAAACAATGTGTAATTAACTAGGTCCCGTCGCATTCGGTTTTATTGTATTTTCGTGGCCTAGTTTTCGCACGCCTTTACGCATTTCGCATGACATGTTTTTAATTGGCATTTCGTGCGAGTTATATTTAGAAACAGTAACAGTTTTTAATGTAAAAAAAGTTAAAAGATTCGGCGAAAAAATAAAAGTGATGAGTTTTCCATCACACATGTTCGAAATGTACATGGATGTAGATTTCACGCTGAATGTCACGAGATGAATTCACCTTTTGACCTACAAATCATTCCTCTGAACCAAACATTTAGTGCCTCAACTCAACGGGTAGGCCCTATTCTAGTTTGTACTGTGTTATGTACGGCGGCTCATAGGGGGAATTGAATTTTTCCTTTTGTATTCTATATTCTAAAAAAAACGTTAATTTCTATCTGCCCCGAAATTGATTTCTGTCAGCCCTGAAATTGATTTTTACACGCCTCGAAACTAATTTATACACAACCCGAAATTAACTTCCACCCGCCCCAAAATTAATACCAACCCCAAAATTCATTTATACCAGTCCCAAAATTCATTTCCATGCAGCCGTACCGAAATTGGGTTTCTTATTTTCTTACATGGTGCAATTTTCAATAGCTAGGCCTGACCCTGTCGAGTGAAGCCATTGTATCCAATGCTGCTGTTGGGACAGACCTAATCACCACTCGTTGGGTAACTATTAGTAACTATTCGTCGTTATTACGACCACAATCTCGATTCACTCGATATGCATCGATTTGACGAGTGGTGTTTTCCACTCGTAGTAGCACTCGAACGGAATTTACAGGTTGTGGAATCGTGTTTACGACTCGTAGCAGTTCTCTCGAATGCTTTTCCGTTGTAACTAAGAGTAATAAATACAGCACGAATGGTGACAACGAGGAGTCCTGAACGCAGCATAAGCGTTAGTCGTATGTTTCAGGTCGCGTGGAAATGAATTTCGGGGCAGGTCGAAATGAATTTCCGTGCTGGTAGAAATCAGTTTCGGGGCGGGTAGAATTCAATTCGCAACTCTATATTATCATTAGCTCCGTCATGATAGCCGTTACCGTTGTAGTTTGAGATTTTGTGTACACCCGATTCCCACGAGCGTTTGTCGGCGAAGCAGATTCTCATCCTGCGACTTTACCGTATGCCAGATGTTGTGAACGAACAAAGGCGCATGGGAATTAGGTAAAAAGGTGACAGGAGCTGGTTGCTAGAGGAAGTTTTGGACTATACAGCTTTTAAAATGAATGCTGTAGGTATATCCACAGACTTTTTTTGCGTTGATTCCTTTTAAAAAAGATTTTGCTTTCTGTTTAGTTTGAATAAAATACCCCAATCAGCAAGACGTTTTTTCATGAAGTATTGCATATACTGTATAATGACTGTACCTGGATCAAGTTATCATTGAGTAGTCAAGGACCTAATAATTTAATTTCATATAATACAACACACCCATGGGTCTTACACAACATAACATATATACTGGTTATGTCTTCGATGTATGTTCAAAATAAATAACCAAACAAAACGTAATAGATCGATTTTAAAAGCCCTCTTGTTTTTAGATTTGTTTGGTTGTTTGTTTGACGTTTATGCTATACTTAGGGTCATTTTATTTACACGACGTCATGACAGGTCACTGACTGAAGAAAGCCACTTTTAACCGAACGGCAACTAGAAGCAACAAGACGAGAAAACACAGCCTTCAAACAAAGACGCCATGATGCCTTCTTGTAACTTATTAGTTCTGAGGGCATAAAGACATTTAAAATTGCCTTCGTCTCTTACCTCCTGATTTAAGACCAATATATCTTGCTTAACAAGTTTTTTCCATCTTTTGTGAGAAATTTAAAAACGATAAACTACATATGCTATAATAATGTGAGAATTCTTGGATCTAAGATAAAAGATGAAAACAGCATTAATATTGCTCTTTGGAGTCAAGCTGCGGTATGTAACTTGTAACGCTATCGTCATGACAACAGTGTATGATAGCCCGTTGTCATGGTGACAAGTTTCTCAAAACGATCACCGGAAGACCCCTGGTGGCACTTCCGTGTAACTGAAGAACCTCTGAAACTCTGTGATCTTGACCGACATGGCAAGCGCAAAAAATATAGAAACATTCCGGTTTACGTAAGGATCATCTGAATTGTCATTTCTATGCGGAGGTGGTTTATAGGATGGGAAAACCGAAATATGAGCAGAATGACCGTAAGTATGGGGTATTTACCCAAGCTAAGATAATTTATAATTCACTGAATGATATACCCTTTATATTATATTATATTACATTACATTACATTACATTACATTATATTATATTATATTATATTTCTGGAAGTTGGAAGTACATTGGTTGTGTGTGTCTATAACAAAAACCTACCTCATTTAATTGGAATGCCGATCCGTCTGGCCAAAGGTCCAGGTTCGAATCCCGGTGGAGGCAGGCAAAACAATGTTGCCTCTTAAGTCAGAGTGGCATATAGTGGTTAGCTCTTACTAATTTTACACCAGTTTACCGTTCACGGGATCGAGTCCGTCCGTCGACCATCAGGTATATGAGTGATTCACACGACGTGGCTCCGGCAATCGCCGTCATATAAGTGAAATACTCTTGGGTACGACGTTAAACCCCAATCAAACAAACAAAAATAATAAACAAACAAACGTAAGTCAGAGAGAAACAGATATCACTTTTAGTCAGAGACACAGGTTTCCATCCCAATTGAGGTAGGCAAAGTTGTCTTTCTCTGCAATAAAAATATAAAATACGGATCTACATGTACGATTTACAATATTCATCCCGCGACTGTGACAGTAGAAATTTTTTAATAATAGAATAATGAAACAAAAAAATAACAAAAAAATTATACATAAGACTTGGGTTTACCTAAACGAAATGTTAGCGTTTAGAAAAATCAGTTTATCAGTATTTTCTTATCAATGTGTGTTTTTTTTCTGTGATACACGTAGCAAGGAATATTGCTTCCAGTGTGTATTCCAATGTATGACTGGGATCACATTCTCACATTGTTATCTGCCCATAAGTGGATCCCACTTGGGTCCTTGTGGTCGAAGTTCAATGAATAAATAAAATAAATGGTAAAATGGTGTATTCTAATTAAATTATGTGTACAAAATACTCCGGAATACAGCAGGTAGGCAGTTTTCTCTTTTGACTGTCTCTATTGTTTTGTGCTGTGTTTTTAAAGATTTCTCATAGCATTGTTTTTGAGCCATGTATCAATGGAACGATCTTTAAAAACGGCATGTCATGTTTAGCTTGCAATTCGCGGGTGCCACTTGCATTGAGATTGTTTTGGATATTTTAAAAAGGTGATATTTTCGTTCATATATATTTTTATGACTGTTGTATGTACTCAAGAGTAATTTGTTATATACAATTTGTGAGTAACTATTAAAAAAACAGAATTGTATTTATCTGAACTTGTATGATATCATAGCATAGTTCCGGCGCATTTGCACAGTTCTTATTTGCCTAACGACGATCGCACCATTTACTGCAATTTACCGAAAACCATACGCAATGCCATGGGGGTAGGACGGTGACTGTTTTAATTAAATAAAAGAAGACAATTTAAACGCCCCAAGCTGTGTTATTGTCTACTTCAGTCGAAAAAGTGGCATTTAATAGCCCTTCTTGCTTAAATTTGCTGTCTATAATCAGAGTAGAAGATGAAAAATTGCGGGTTGGCAACAGATAGAGTACTTGAACCGTTTTTCGTATTTTTAACAAAGCTAATGGGCGATTTCAAGTTTCGTTTGGCATATTAAATGTACCAGAAAGTGGAGAATATCAAGTAGTATTGGACAGTTCAATTAAACCCATAATAGTCAGTAAAGGGGCAAATTTAAAATTACACAGTTATGTGCCCTCTAACTCTGTATCTCTAAATAAGGCTACATTGTATACTAGACTATAACAGATACAGAACTTTGCTTCTAAAGTATCTTGGCGTTAAACATGAAAGACGCCATATACACTATAGTCGATTTAAAGTACTATTTCATGACATCGCTGTAGTCTTCCAATCCATCTGAGCTACAGTGTTCATTTCATCACGTAGACACCTGTCACTCTTCAACTTGACAAAAATATACATCAGAAGCTTAAGTAACTCGCCTTCACTCAATCCACACGTCTACGGTGGCCAACAACTGACACTGTCCCCGCTCCGACACTTTCCCATCCATTGTTTTTTAAAACGAGATGAAACATGTAACTGTTTATATTTATTTTCTTCACACTGTGGAAGCGACCAAACTTCCAGAGCTTTATGAAGTTAAACTCGGATTTGCCTCAAATATAACCGATGAACAACAAACACGGAGGTCTAAATAATCTTTCAAGTCCAGTTATATTGGTCGCTGTCTTGTCTCGGTTTTTTTGGTTCTAATCGGAACCTACATATCCAGAAAAATAGTTCCATTGGTTCTTGCATGAATAATTGCCCAGGTACTTCGGCCCGTTCCACAAAGCGAACTTAGCCTAAGTTGATCTTAGTTACCATGACGACATAATGCCTTAAGCACTGGTGGCTATGACAATTACCGTTTTGTTAAGATAGCCTGGGGCCAGTTGCTCGAAAGAGTATTAGTCGCTAACACCAGATTAAATCACTAATACCAGGTTAGAGATAGACCTTCAACATGGCGTGACCTCACCTAATAGTGGATTAAATTTAATAGGGCTTCGAGCAACCGACCCCTGGGCATTGTTCAAAAGAAACGACCCTAGCTTAAGGGGGTCTTAGTTACCATGACGACACAATACCTTCAGCACTGGTCGCCATGACAATTAAGATGCATTAAGGTTAAGATACCCTGTGCATTGTTCCAAGAAACGATCCTAGCTTAAGGGGATCTCAGTTACCATGACGACACAATTCCTTCAGTACTTGTTGCTATGACAATTAAGATGAACTTACGCTCAGATTGTGTTGTGCAATGTGCCCGTAGACTGTTAATCCAATGCATATTTTTGTCATTGTGATTAAATATTAAGATAATACATGTCTTCGATTTATCGAAGCGCGATTCATTTTGATCCGTTCTTGTTGAAGGTCTCCTTCTAATACGCTAAAAGCGATTAGTTCTGCACAGTGTTAACGACTTATATTTGTTTAAAACAATATTTTTCACTTATGCTACGGAATTTCAGCAGTGAAGTGAAGTGAACCGCAAACCAGCAATGACAGTAAAGACACGAGACAGCGGGGCAACTGGTGTCTTGAGACAGGCAAAATCCTTGAATTAACCACCCAATGCCCAACGGTTAGATAAACAGCACGTATAGGACACGTGGGGATGGGCGATATAATTTTTGACGAATCAGAGCAAGTGTACAAATTTCCAATCCAAATCGGCTTAATGTTGCCTCTTGACTCTGAGATCCTGGACCGTGGCTTAGTGATTAGCGTGTGCTCTTACTAATCCTACTCCAGTTAACCGTTCACGGGATTGAGGCCGTCCATCGACCATCAGGTAGCGTGTGCTCTTACTAATTCTACTCCAGTTAACCGTTCACGGGATTGAGGCCGTCCATCGACCATCAGGTATATGATTGATTCACACGATGTGGCTCCGCCAAAGGCGTGGGTAATTTTTACGAGATTTCCAACCGCTTTTTTTACCGTAATTAGGCAAGAAACAGTTTGAAGGGGACAATCTGTCGTCATATAAGTGAAATACTTTTTGGTACGACGTTCAACCCCAGGCAAACAAACAAACAAACAAGCAAATAAAGGTGTCAGAGATAAATACCAGGCTACATAAACCGCCAGTAAAGTCGTAGAATATGTTCGAAGTTCTACCAAGGAACGTGCCTGTATTGCGTAAGTATTTACATATTCAATGTTTATATTACATTACATTACATTACATTATATTATATTATAGTATATTATATTGTATTGCATTGCATTGCATTATATTATATTATATTATATTATATTATATTTTATTATATTATATTATATTATATTATGTTATATTAAACTACATTGGTTGTGTGTGTCTATAACCTACCTCATTTGATTGGAATGTCGATCCGTCTAGCCAAAGGTCCAGGTTCGAATCCCGGAGGAGTTTTTTTTCTTCAGTTTGTTGGGGTTGAAATTTTTCTGTCAGTCAAATAGAGCTTAGAGCTTGAATTCAGTTTAGAAATCCATTGTCATCGAGAAGTCTTAAATGTGTAAAGGGTGACATTTCATTCTTTTTTAACCAACAAAGTTTACTGCCCTTCGCATTATTCATCCGGCTGTCATTTTGAGCTTAGATACCAGGTAAAGCTTTTAAAAATGTACTTAAACAAAGTTTTATTTTTAAGCACACGGTTGGGCTATACCTAGGCTTACCTACGTTGACTTGCTCCTAAGCGCTAAGAGATGTACTTTACAAGAAGTGATCTGACCGAATTCTTCTAGCAACAATTAAACGTGAATAGGTGTGGGGCGTTACTTAAATGTTTTTCATGACAAATTATTTTGTCCTGTTTCAGTGGTACGCATCGATGAGCCAAACAATTAAACACATGAGTCAACTTCTTATTTTAATAGAATTACTCAGCCCCGTGTACATTTTTAATATAATCGAGTCTACTTCCTACGTCGAGACAATTACTCTTAGATACATCCCGGCCATCTTGTTCTGCACTTCTTTTATATTTGCTGGTCTGTAAACATTAGAGGGAATTTATGCGCGATGGGCTGGCATGGCGTACGAAAGTTTTCTTAGTCTCGTCCACTAAAGAAACTCTCGCGAGAATACGATTGACTCGTGTTCTTTCAATACCAGCTTGTGGACGTTTCCGATCCGGTGAGAACTTGGAACGCGACCTTGGAAGAGTAGTTATGCAGCTGATGTCATCGTCAATGGACTATTTTTTGTTTGTCTCTGAAAAGGAAGAAAATCAGAGTTGATAAGGGATTGGATGAAAAAGCTTGCTTCGGTAGTTGTTTTTGTTTTCTTCGCAAATTAGCCCTCGAAATGATGCGATTAAATTATAATTTGTTTCTTATACTAGGATCCCTTCTGATCCTACTTCGATATATACGAGAGTGTCACGCGATGTGACTTCGGCAATCACGCGGGAGTGTCGTTTCTTGTACAGGTTTCATCTCTTTAAGTAAGTGCTAATGAGAAGAGAACAAGCGAAATACATTTGAATACGAAGTTGAACCCCAATGGGATAATGTCAACATTATTAGGCCTATAAGAATATTAGCCTTTGACGATTGGTCAAAATCTGTATCACTATATATCGTTCCGCGAGTCCGTTATCACAATTTACATTATGGTCACGTGTGGATTTAAACCACTGAATGACAAGAAAAATGTATATATTCATCAAGTCAAATCATAAATATATATGTTATGTTACAATAACAATTAATTTTGATACTACGTGGGGAGTGGATTTAAAACGAAAACAAAAAATACCTTTGTGGTATAAAAAGAGCCCGTCGTAGCTCTGTCAGGACAGTGTTGACTCCGCTATAGTCTGTCTCGTCATCGAGCTTATGGTAAGAAAAAAACGTAGCTCAGTCGGTACAGTGTGGTCCCCGCTATAGTCTAAGGTCTCGTCATCGAGCTTATGGTATAAAAACAACCCATAGCTCAGTCGGTACTGTGTAAACCCGCTATAGTCCTAGGTCTCGTTCTCGAGCTTATGGAATAAAAACAACCCGTAGCTCAGTCGGTACAGTGTGAACACCGCTATAGTCTTAGGTCTCGTCCTCGAGCTTATGGTATAAAAACAACCCGTAAGCTCAGTTGGTACAGTGTGGATCCTCTATAGTCTAAGGTCTCGTCTTCGAGCTTTTGGTATGAAAACAACCCGTAGCCCAGTCGATGCAGTGTGGACTCTATAGTCTAGGGTCTCGTCATCGAGCTTTTGGTATGAAAACAACCTGTAAGCTCAGTCGGTACAGTGTGAACCCCGCTATAGTCTAGAGTCTCGTCATCGAGCTTTTGGTATGAAAACAACCCGTAAGCTCAGTCGGTACAGTGTGGACCCCGCTATAGTCTAAGGTCTCGTCATCGAGCTTTTGGTATAAAACAACCCGTAAGCTCAGTCGGTACAGTGTGAACCCCGCTATAGTCTAAGGTCTGGTCATCGAGCTTTTGGTATAAAACAACCCGTAAGCTCAGTCGGTACAGTGTGGACCCCGCTATAGTCTAAGGTCTGGTCATCGAGCTTTTGGTATAAAACAACCCGTAAGCTCAGTCGGTACAGTGTGAACCCCGCTATAGTCTAAGGTCTGG